>JAABKK020036826.1:8011-43461 GCA_011634745.2 Catotricha subobsoleta
TTAGCTCTTGAGTCGCCTCTGTCTCCGATAATAGTATTAAAAATCTATACTATGATACTAATCTGACGGAGAAAAATTCTTCTGGCAATATAAAATAGGATAGAACTGCCAATAACGTAGCTCACAAGTTTTTTTTTTTCAATTCAATTTATTCATTAAGTTTTCGTTTTTAACATAAGTACTAAAATATTGTGAGATTTAATTATTTTAATTTTTCAGCAACTGACGTTATTATTTTTGAAATATATTTAAATTTTTATGAAACTTGTTATTATTTTTGAAATATATTTAAATTTTTATGAAACTTGTTAAATTTTTAAAGGAAAATGAATGATTTAAAACCTTTAAGCTAGTGATGGCAAATCGAGAATCGCTCGCGTGTCATAAATTTAAAAAAAACACAAATTCAAAATTTTGGAGTAACTAACTTAGATAATAGTAATATTGTCAATTAATTCTTAAGATATTGATCCTCGGGCGCATGGTAAATGCAGAATCTCCTTTGCTTGAAAATAAATAGGTTTTGTTTTCGATCCGTTCACTCAATCATAAGAAACTGTGATTTTTGTTTCGAGACCTTTCACCAGCTTTTTGGATCTTAGGAACGAAAATCCATGATTGATCGCAGCTAACACTTATATAGATTCAAGTGGACGATATGTTAGTTTTAACGATTGATCAATTATCAATATATATTCACTAAATATCTAAAATAAAATTAAAAAAAAAATTATTTAGAAAATTTTGGCGTGCCATAAATTTAGCTTCGCGTGCTATTGATTTGCCGCCACTGCTTTAAGCTCACAAGGTTTATTTCGAGTTAAGTGCATTTAATTTTTTTTATTCATAATATTTGAAATTATAATAGTTCCAATTTTTTAATACAGAATTTTCTTAGTAGGCAAAGAAAAATTAGAAATAATGTATGCATTTCAAAGAATTATAAATCGTTTTTCTTATTTTAAAATGGGGCTTGTATTATTTTTATATGTAACCTTAATTTATAACACAATTCTTTATTTTTTTTTATATTACCTTCTTTAATAGTTCCATTCCATGCGAAAAGGATAAATATGTAGCAAATTGTAGCGTATTGTTCTTCTTTAATAATACTTACCAGAAATTACCTACGTATATACGATTCGATGGAAATTATCTATCTAATGTTAGGTTGTTCACCTTTGTACTTTTCTAAGCAGAAGTTATTAATTATACAAGTTGATTAAAATTTTAAAAAAAACTCCATACAAATGTGGAAATTTTCTCATAATTTTAAAAGCTGAAATTGGGTAATCAACATCTCTTGAACTAAAACAGTCACAAAGATGGATAATACAGTTTTACATTTCTATGGAAAATTTCCTTCTAACGCGAGGTCGTTTGAAACAGAAGCTATGAATTATTTAAAAAATATTTTACTAGAGTAGTATTGCTGGAATGACATCAATAATAAATTTTTACTGAGTTTTATTTCATAATTAAATGGATTTAAATTTAATTAAATATTATTAAATCTTATTTAGCATTATTAATATTTAAATGATTTAAATAAATATAGGTTTTTTGGAACAACGCAAACATAATGACCATTAAGGCATTAAGTATTAAAACATTTCTGAAAATATACATTTTTTTTTAATTTTTATTATTTGAAAATATATATCATTATTTCGAAATAATTATAAAAGTTATAAGCAAGCTTCTATTAAATTGTAGAAACATGATTATGTGAAATCGGCTAGTATAACTAGGGCTGACTCACTAAAATTATGGAAATAATAACGGTGCTTCGATAATGTAATCGTTACAAATAACGTATAACAATTTACTATATACGTAAACGTATCTAAAATAATATGAATACGCAAATATTTAATAAAACAAATCACATAAAAAATTAAACCGGAATGTCTGCCCTCATTTTAGCCGAAATGCTAAATATTATAATTAATCATTCTAATTACTAATGAATAACTAATGATGGTCAAAATCAAGTAAACACAGTTTAGAATCAGGAGATGAAATCTTAATATATTTTATTAACACACAGAAAGCAAATACTGGCGCACTATTATTTTTATATATACGAGTATATGTAATTTTTTTTTGTTATCTTTATTTTTTCTAATACATTTTTTATCGAATTTTTTTTGTTCATGCCTCATTATAAATTTTATGTTATATTATTGATATAGATAAAAGCTACTGCCTGCATGCAATAGAAGAACCCACAAATAATAATGAAAGTAAGAAAAGAAAAAAAAAAACTATATACATATATTTAGAATATATATTTACCTTCTATTTAATATGCGTATAAATTAAAATTTAATAATTATTAAATTTATAGAGAGAAATAAAATAAAATAAAATAAAAAAAAAACAAAACAAAACAAAAAAAATAGTCACAAACCAGTAGCACATTTAAATTTTTCGATCATTAAATTCAAAGATGTTTTTCATTCTCTTAATTATCAATATTAAAATAATAAATATAATAAGATGTAGTTTAGGTTGGTGTGCTTGTTGTTGTAGCAACGTGGTCCTACTATTTCAACTATTTGAAAGATTAAGATGTTTTAATGATCAATATAAGCTAAACTAAGCACAGGTAGAAACGTAGAAGTCAGATAAAAATAATTTATGCATTTAAATGTTTGACAAGAACAAAGTATTTCCTCGAAATGTTAATTTATTTAGTAGTAAAGATAGCCAGAGGTAGGTAAATATTAAAATATCAATAGCCAAAACGATTAGTTATATTATTGTTTTTATTTTTATTTTATTTATATATTTTTTTTCTTTTATTTATATTATTTATAGCTTCAATTTTATAGTTGGAACGTTTCAATTGCAATAAATAAATAAAAAAAATCTTTAAAAATAAAATATTTAAATTTTTCTCAAAACTGATTTAGCGAACTAAATTGATCAATAAAAAAATGTTGAAAAATAATGGGAAAACTCAAATAATTAACGCAGGTACGAGCTTAACTACTCAAACTTGGAAAGAATGAAACAAAAACAAAAAAAATAAAATAAAATAAAAAAAAATAAAATAAAAGCAACAAGAAAATTCGTACAGACTAAACACATTTATATTTATATTATATAACTACGTTCTACACAAACAAAAACTAATTAATAACCCAATTACCCACATTTAATTTATACAAAATTGTGTACATGAGAATCTTTATTATTAATATAAATTGTGATATTCTGACGATAACATAATTTTCATATATATTATACATATATTATATTTTATTTGTTTATTTTTTCCCATTCAGTGAAAAAGAGAAAGACAGAAATTTTCGCCAATTTTTCTTATACACCCCCGCGTTTACATCGACGACCCGACGCGACATTGTTCAGACATCATTTTTCGTGTAAAACTGTATAAGCCAGTCACACACAACCACATAGTTAAATGAAAACTCTCCAATTTTTCTATGTATTTCTTTAATATAATATAATATGTCGTCCTTGCGATGGCGACTTGATGGAGCAGAATGGATACAAGATCACATTTTGTATTTCCCACCACAATAAAAGCCCAACTACCCTCTTTATTCGGTTTTTTGTCGTATTTTTCATTGTGTATTACTAAACCATACGTATACGCTTATTAATACTACGAATGGGTCGAGTCAAGATAAAATAGAAGCAAACAAAAATAAAATCACAAAGCAAAAAAATAAAATAAATAAATAAATAGTAAGCATCTCACGTTGCACACACATTGAATTTTAGCTAATCGATAATTATATACCAACTAATACATTCACACTGGCAAAATAATTATAATAATATTTTATATTTTATAATGTAATAGGGGAAGTACAAGTGCTGTCTCGAATAGCACGGGCTATGAATATGATTGGTTAAATTAATGTGAAATATAACGCTTGCGCATTTACCTTCTTATCCTTTATCCCACCAAAGCAAATAATAAAAAGAAAAAAAGGAAAAAAATATATATTTTCGTGCTTATGTATTTAATTACGTATGTGAGGGAGTATTGAATAAAACTAATTTTTCTTCTCAAGTTTTATTTGTAGCTAGTTTTTTTGCTTTTATTTTTCAAGAGAGTCCAATAAATAACCAATATCAATATGTCGAAAGTTAAAATGTGATCAATTTTTTATTTATTTGTTTTTTTTTTTTTTTTTTGATTAGAAAATAGCTTATGAAAGATAGAATGTTTTTTTCGGTTATATACAAAAAAAAAGAAGAAATCTTCAGTTATTATACGCAATACAAATATGTCTACTGTTTATTCCCTATTTGGGTATCAGTATGGGCATGTATAGCCATAGACAAATTGCTTTAGGCGAAGAGTTAATAAAAGAATTGTAAAAAAATTTAAATAAATTATCTACCTCTTAATTCGAGATTTATAAATGATATACTTTATTATTTACTTTGCAATAAATTCCAAATAAATCTTGCAAATCATTTATGTATATATATATATATAGTATATATTCTTTACTTATGTCTTTTATAAGTTGGAATAAAGAGATAATATATAAATGAAATAATTTAAAAGAAAAATTGTTAATTAATTTAAACAGATAAAAATTATCTCGAATATACCATTGCACGCTACAAATCATATTTTATAATACTATTATCTAAATACGATGTGATTATATTGTTTGGTTAATAAAGCGCAACGTTTCCCTTGAGTAAAATATAAACTAATTATATTTCGTACACAAAAGTGAAAACAATTATCCCCTTTTATACGACATTTAAAGTATCTGTACGTGTACATACTTGTTGTATTTTATTATATTATTTAACTGGATGGTTTTATATTGTATGGCATAAGACAAAAAAAAAATGGTATGAGCAAATGGATTCTATAAGTTGTTATTATTTTGCTTTCATATAAAGAAAATAATAGGAACAAAGGGTTAGATATTTTCTATATATAAATATAGTTTATAGTACAATGTACTAGTTGATGTGTATGTGGTTGTGAATGTTTTAGCATTAGGTATAATGAGGTAACAGCTATAATACGATATTCTATGGCAATGGCACCAAGCAGAAATTTATATATAAAATGTACAACCCAGCAATTAAGATCTACTAAATTAAAACAACCCCATGTTGCTATTGCCATTTAGTGTTTCCATTGCTAAAGCTGTATGTATAAATATATTACCTATATTTATGCTGGATCTGGTGTATGTGGAGTATTGTACCTATTTAATAGGTATTTATTTATAGATAAAGTTGTTGGTATATATCTACCACTACCTATATTCAACATTCTACGTTCTACATCTTAAATTCTACGCCCTACTCATATAATTATAGATAGGATCATTTTAGCTATATATGTTTTTCTATAATATTCAAGTTAATTTCATTTAGTTGCTCTGGTATACGAGTAAATTTTCTCCTTTCGCAGTGTGCATGGGTATTTAATTTTACTTCTAATAATAATGATAATAGTAATAATATTATGGAGGCAATATCAAAATGGCGATACAAGTTACTATTAACAATTACCAATTAAAACGGTGATTGTTTGTTAATAGCTTAATTAACATCTAAATTATGATGTTAGTAAATTATGAAGCGTATGAGGGGGAAATTTTTTATGGGTCTAATGTAAAATGTAAATTAAAAGGTTATTTTAGCCACCCGAATTGAAAGAAGGTGCGATATGGGGTTATTCTATTTTATTTATAAATTACTATTAATCTGGGTAAATATAATTCTAGATTTAGATAAATTAGATTAGATAGATGCTATGTTAAAATTAATTGAGTTTAGGGCTATTCAAAGAAAATATTTTTAGCACGCTTGTTCGCCAATTACAAGATAAAAGACTATATAAAACAAAGTTAGAACCATGCACTACAGACGTGTATATGGGATCTAATTTAGTGGCTTTTTCTTATTCATCAAAGCTATTATTTGTAAACTCTTCTTCTTTAATGGCATACTTTATTGAACTATCCGAACTATCATTTTAGGCTTCTTAGACGTCATTTTAACACAACATAATAAATGTGGCGACTAACAAAATGTAAGAAAATGATTTTTTTATTTCATATCGATTGTAATTCGAGCTACAAAAGTATAATTTTTTTACGATTTTTAATTGTTAACATGTTGGAAGCAAATATATCGGTTCTGGAAATGAAAAAAACAGGGTTCGATTCTGAAAATGGAAATAAAAGGTTCGGTTCTCAAAATATGAAAATTAGAACTTAAAAACGCAAATAAAGTATCAAAATATCTTGAGGTTCGGCTCGCCTCCCTGGATACAAGGGCTTAGAACAAGGTTTATATTTATATATATTCGGATTATAAAACTATTATACCTAGCTTTATGGTATTTGAATATATGGAAATTCCTAGTTATTTATTTTTTAATGTAATGGTAACATGATTTTATCGCTTACAAAATCATCGAATAAAATTCATCATATTTTCTTAATATAACCCAAGCTCCCAAACATTGTTTCATATTTTTCCTTTACATATTTTAATCTTGATTTTTCTCCTTTTTTTTAATCACAATCATTAGCTGTACAAAAATAAATGCACAATTATCAATGCACACAATCATCATTACATAAAAAATTTATGAAATTTTGTATGCACCAGCCAAGAAGAGAAAATGTTCTAATTTTTTATATAATCTTGTTAAAACATCTTATTTTATTTCTAAATTCGTATTCAAAATTGACAAACAATCTTAATCACTGTTTCTGTTCGCTGACTCGTATTAAAAATTTTAATCACAAACATTTTTCGTTGAAAGCAACATATAAACTCTAGCTCGGTTTAATTATTTATTTTATTATTAGTATATTAGTGTAGATATGAAGTGCGCTAAAAAGATGGCACCACACTGATAAATTAGCGCATAGGAGCATAAAACACAAGAAATGATGCATTACATGAACTAATTGCCATCATATTGCATTTTACATTTGCATATTGTGCATATAGTTACTATTAACTACGTACGCAAATTATAAATTGTATAATTTATTTATAATTGAAACAATTTAGATTACTTAACACATTTTATATAATTTCAATTTGTTTTTGTTTTTGTTTTCAATGCTACATTGTTGGGCATACGCTGATTTTTGTTTATTAATAAATTTTAACGCTTAG
This sequence comes from Catotricha subobsoleta, assembly GCA_011634745.2. Taxonomy (NCBI): domain Eukaryota; kingdom Metazoa; phylum Arthropoda; class Insecta; order Diptera; family Cecidomyiidae; genus Catotricha; species Catotricha subobsoleta. The sequence continues at coordinate 15,167 of JAABKK020036826.1, forward strand.
CAAATTATAGAATAATTAGAAAGTGCTACGAATCTTAGTAATGTTTGGGCTCAGGGTCAATTAAATTATATTCACAAGAACTTTTTTTACATCTCATTGAAAAGTAAACTAAATTTTCACATTTTATTTAAAAATTCATACGATTTTTGGTTGTTTGTATAAGTGCTGGAAAACTTTAAAAAATACTATATAATATTTATCATTATATACTTCCTTTTGTCACAAGTTTTCTCTTATTTCCAGCTCAAGAACACATGCTCAGGAGCTTTTCAATTGATCTAACTTCCAATCCAATTCTTATGCTCAATATAAATCAGCCGTGAATTGAGTCAACGCTCAATATACTCGTTTGCTGTAAGTCAACAAAAATAAAAAAGCGCAATAAAAGCAGATTTGTTTATTTTATTATGTAAATCAATTAATTTTATTAAAATTATCTTGTAAAATAATTTCGATGTAGAAACACACCCGATTTCACGGCAATAATACCACATCATTAAATTAATAATATTAATATATCACATATATGAAGAAACGTTTTGAATGAAAAATAGAAATTTAAACTAATCGAACAACTTCTTTGTTTTGAATCATCATAAAATAAACACTGTTTTAAGTCAAACAATGACTTACGTTTAAATATGAAAACAGGGTGATGTGATTTTCAATATTTCAATTAATTTAACGTATTTTTTGTGAAGCTACGAAACTGATCATTTATCAAATTTACATATTTAAAAAAGAATTTTCTAAAAATCACAATCAAATACACCCTGTAATAACTTTTAACTAACAATTTACTAAAAGTTAAAAGAATCACAGAAAATTCATTTGCTTCATATCGAAAACGATATTGTTGTTAATATGTTTATATTGCATATAGAAATATGTGTATCTTAACCACACGGGTCACAGTAGGATATCCTCAGCATGATGCCTCATTTGGAGCAAATAATATTTTTTGACCCACCCGCCGTTTTTATTATTATACTTTAATATCATCATCGTCCTCATAATATTATTATTACAAAACGGGAAAAAAAAAGAAAACCTCTTTCGTGTGTTTAATAATATTGTATATTGGTTTAGATTAGTGAAGTGTTATAGCGCATAATTATTTTTTATTATTATGTTTCACGTTAAATGAATATAATTGAATGCATCTATCTTAACGTCTGCAGCATTTATATAGGTATTTGGATAGTCATATATAGTTTATTTTAAGGTAGGTACTTTTCAAAAGCCCTCTATTGAACATATAATAAATATAAAAGAAAAACAAAAATGTGATGACATGACATAAGTGGGATAATTTAATTTAACTTAAGCAGCAATACCGCCGGAAAACAATTTATAGTACAGAGAATTTTAAAAGAGATGTAATACTACTTAAATTGCGGTTTATTTATTTGCTTCGATCTTTTTTTTTTTGCTTTTTTTTTTGTTTTAAATACTTATTCGAATTTGTTTCGATGAATAAATTGAAATTGATCATTATCTTGCTTGGATTTGATAACCATAATTAATTTTAATTTTTTATATCGTTATATTATGTTTGAATATCAATGATCTTTATATGCTCATAAATTCTATCAACGTCAAGGTATTTCATTTGCTATTTGTCATTTAAAAACTAATATTGACATTTGAGTAACAAAGGATTTAACCGTTGGTTAAGGATCTGAATTAAATGGAAATGATTCAAGATAGAAATTGCGTTGATAATATTTTATATATTTATATTTTGCAAAAAATAGTGTGATTCATCATAAAAACTTTCAATTTCTATTTTTCTGTAATCAATCATTAAAAAACCGCAAGATATAAAAAAAAAAATAATAATAAAAACTGTGATCATTTTAAAATTAAATTATAATTTACTAAAAATATATAGGGTTTAACGCAGACATGATCATGTTTGGAATTTTTTTTTATAAGATAAAAGTCGACAATGTCTGTCAATGATCTACACAAAATTGTATTTAAACCTTTGTACCTAGCACCATTCACCTAGACCTAGATATCTTTCAAAATCACCAATTATTTAGAAATTTTTGATTTTATTTTGTTGCTGTTATTGTTGTTGTTTTTTTCTTGTCTTATAAATAATCCTCGCATTTTTTTTTTGCAATCCGTCAATCTTCCAGCAACAAATACAATTATTATTTTTGACATATGTCATGTTTTTCATACGATGTTATTATTTGTTATCCATTTTGACCACCCTCGTAAATTGAAATTTAAACCGATTGTCTCCTGAGATACAAAATTACTCTTTTATGGCTGTTGTGTGTTTATGTGATCAATTTCACTTTTTTCCATTTTTTTTTGTTGTTCCATAAGCATTAAATCTGTTGTTGTTATCGTTGCTGTAAAATGCATTTACAATGTAATATGTGAAGATTGTAGGTTGTATAGATTTGGTACCTACGCTGCACACCTCAATATAATGTTAGTTATTTTTTGAGTGACTTGAATTATGTGTCCTGAACTTAAGTCTATTATTAAGTTTTCAGTGTATTCAGATGATTGTTTTTTCTGTATACTTATTTATTTGTTTGTTAAGGAACGTAAGCAACATGCTTTATCCGATTATGTTATTAGTTTAACAACAATAGCTTAAGTTCATTATAAGTTTATATTTTATTTGTATTTTACCTGCGCTCACCTCGAATGCAATTATTATTCTATTTTATTTGAAAAGAGATGTGCATACGCTCGTTAATTTGAATTGTAGGTAGAAAAAGGTAAGACGTAAAGAGCTTTAAATTTAAAATGGTTATGCATTTTGTGTTGTCTATTGATAGTTTGATGACTTATTTGTTTGTTCTGTTGATGGTTTAATGTTAATCCCATCAGAGTCAATTTCAATTCTATTCTTTAAATGTGTTATTTTGTGAAGAAAAAAAATGATCGAAGAACTATTTTTTTTTCTTTTTAAAAAAATGAATAATGGAAAAATTATTAACTCTTCGTTGTTCCGTTCTATTGTTCAATAAATGTCTCTTTACTAACACTTAAATATATTTTATTTGTGCATCTAGCTATACGTACTCTCTCCGCAATACTTTTGTTATTTTAGACAAATTTTTTTCTTTGAAAAATCAATTTTAACAATTAAAAGCGAACAATAGTGAATAATAGTTCAACGGTTTACGAACTCTTCATAAATTTCCGTATTGTTAAATAGGCGTATGCAATTAATTTTTGATACGTCATTTTCATCAGACATTTATAACATTAATATCATAATACTCTTTATCATTATCAATGATGTGAAATACTTACACAGACATTAAATGCGTCACAGATCAGATGTATAGGCAAATACAATATTGAATGAAACAGTAAGCATATACATATATGTAAAGGCAGGCAAATGTTGTGAGGAGAATAATAATAGTATACGTTGTGTGTGGGTGGAAATATGGCGCATCTGGTTGGTTAAATTGTTTTGATAGCAACAGCGCATAACTTTGTACATTTTCATGAAAGAAGGAATAAAAAAAAATTAATTAAAACCATAATTGTTTCATTTTCATTATCCGTTTATATAATTTTTCTTAATTTATTTATTTTCCGAAAATAATTGTTTTTAATTTATTTACAATTCAATTTCATTTGTTTTATTTTTTATCTTTTTTTTCATGTTAATTAACATATTATGTTTAATGTCCAATTTATTTTTTGGTGAATTATTTTATAGATACTATTTAACAATACAAAACTTCAACTGTTTTTCCATTTGCTGTGTGAAGGTAGGGTTGACACATTTAAAATAATATATTTACCTTTTATTTCTCTTCATCAATTATTTGATTATTGATTTAATAAATTTATGTGCTTAAATAAAATAAAAAATTACAAATTAAAAAAAAAAATTGAAAATAATTCTTGGCACTGGTTTTAACAAAACAAATTAAAATTGAACACAAAAATTGTTATATTTAGGAGAATTTTTTTGGTTAAAATTGGAATTTTTTTTTTAAGTACAAAAACAAATTTAAAAAATTGTAAACATCCATTCTATTTTTTTTTCTTTAGCTTGTGATAAAAATTTTGGTTATTAAATTATGTTGTTGTATTCTTGTCTATATATTTATTTTGTTTTGTTTTTCTAATTTTTTTTTATTGTGTTTTGTTTTTATTTCCTTTCTTGTGCTTTTTGAACAAAATTTAATTCAATTTACAAAATAATATTTACAACGTTAATTTACAAAATAAAATCACAAGTATATTATTATAATTTATTTTTTTTCTTTTATAACCATAATAATACACATATTTATGATTAACTCTATAATGATTACTCTCTTTATTTCATTTCATTTCATTTCAATTGAATTATTATTAATTTAAATATAATATATACTTATATATATATTTTTTATTTTAATAAATAGTTTTTATTTTTAAGAATAATAATTTTTAATATATAATTATATCTAATTATTATCATATAAATTAATTATTATTGTGATTAATTATATTAATTATAATATAAATACATACAATATCGCGACCGGTTTTCGTTATTAGGTAGGTAAATTATGTTCTATTCTTTTTTATTTGTTTAATTAGCTTTTTTTGTTGCTTTTCTTAAACAAATAAAATAGTTTTTTTTTTCTGCAAACAGAAGTTTATGTTTACATTTTGTTTATTTTGTTGTGATGCAATCGAAATTAAATTTGAGCTTGTAAATGGATTTTGGTTAATTTGAATTATCGAGATTTGGTTTAGTACAAATGACGCGATATTAAAATTTTTGGAAGATGTTTCAAAAGAGAAGATTTAATTACATCTGAATCACCAATTTCGTTTTTATTCTGTCTGCTTTCACGATAATACTAATTTGTTATTTTTTTTTTTTTTTACAAACATAACACACTAATGTTCACACGCATTTATAATGTATTAATTTTTGTGGTTTATTTACATTTTATTTAAATTTGCTTATTTTATTATAACTTTATGTATATTTACAATGCATTGATATTTTTGTTTTTTTTTTCTTAATTTTTTTTTTTCTTAATTTTAAATTTACATGTTGAATATGTATATTTAAGAATTACATCACTTATTATTTTACTTGTTTTTTTTTTCTTGTCATATTTTCTATTAATACCTAACAATTGTACGATATTTGCTCTTTAGATATCTCTGTGAAATGTCTCTTTCAACATAAATACGTTCCCTTCTGTTTATATATTTTGCTGTCTCGCTTCATAAAAGTGCTTAGAATTTAATTTATTTGCGCTGCCGATGTCACATTATCGCCGCCGTTTTCACACATGCTACACAGTATTTATTATATTTTCATATAATAAATGCAGTGCATGTAAAAAAGGGTTTTACGTATGGTAGACGATGGTTAACGTTTACCCTATCCTAAATGCATGGCACCACCCATTAAACTAGGGTGAAAATATCCCATATTCATATAAATACCAGTACCAGGTGCTGTTCGCCCTAATGCTGCCATTTTGATTTTTTCAATTTCAGCCTCTTGTAAACGTTTTGCCTTTGCACGACGATTTTGAAACCAAATTTTTACTTGTGTTTCGGTAAGTCGTAACGATGATGAAAATTCAGCACGTTCAGCTATGCTTAAATATTGTTTTTCACGAAATTTCTTTTCCAATGATAATAGCTGAGCCTACAAAATAAATCAAAAATAATTATTAATATTAGTTTTGTAAGCGATTTAAAAATTGAATAAACGAAATTAAAGGAATCAATTTTTTATTTTCCATCAAAATGTTTAATATGCATCATAAATAACAAAAAAATGGTAATTGAACATAAATGTCATATCAAAAATAAATTCTAAAGCTTACCGTGGTGAATGGTGTTCTTGGTTTTCGGTTGGGTTTATGCTTTCGCAGGTTACATTTTATTCGTGGTACCTCGTTACTATCTGAAACAATGAAAGAAAAAATAAAATTAGGAAACAAACTCTTTTTATTGTCTCTAAAAAAAAAAAAAAATATATGTATTTTCAATCATTTCTAATACCAAAAACATTTCCAAATTAGAATATAGATCGTTCCACTTCAAATTTGTTTTTAGAGAACAACAGATAGGAAAATAAAAATCATGGCTACAATAAAAACAGAATGCAAATTAATTGGTCAGAGATCTAACTAAACTTTGCTTTTCAAATACAAAATTTATCTCTTCAAATCTTTGTGGTATTTGATTTGTCTTCGAAAATTAATTAAGATTTCATTAAAATGATAATTTATGGATGCGCATTCGCGTGATAATAATATAATTCAAAAACAAAACGTTTTAATTTCCTCTTAACAAATTTTCAAATAATCTTAATGACAGCTATATTCGTGCCACCAAACATAATGTAATAAAATAACGTTCATATAATAAATAAAATAACGTTTTCGTTTAGTGGATTTGTTTTTATTTTATGTTTTTTTTATTTTTTGTATTTTGTTTTTATTTATATATTTGTTTTTTTTTTATTTTGTCATTCATTTGCATAAAATGTTAATTAAAATAAATAAATCTTTTTCATAATGAAATGGAATAAAATATATAATAAATGCCTAATTGGTACTCCAGCAGCGTAGAAACAATACCAATTGTGAAGGGGTTGAGTATTCAGTTGAAACAAAAGCCTTAAAATTGGACGCTGACTTAGCGAATAACTCATGAAAGCTTCCCATATGTGGCAAAACATTAAGAAATTCTAACTAGCAATATAACATGTATTGTATAATGTATATAATTTAATTTATAAACTGAGGGAAATAATATTAATAAAAAAAAAACGATGAAACGCATTAAAAAGCTTTCAGTGCATCAGCGTGCAATTAAAATAAAAAATACTATTTCATTATCTTAGGGTGACTAAAGGAATGATTTAGACTAAATATTATAATAACACAGTGCAACTAATAGCCTATTAGACCTCTTGTATATGGAGCCGTATTATTGCTACTATTTCTAGAAATAACTAATATTTTTTTTTCTTCTGCGGAATGAAACATATGGAGACCTCTTTTATCGCGCATATATAAATTTTTTGTATATGAATATTCGAAAAGTATTTCTAGCTATATAAGATATATTATTATTCGTTTTTTCTTTCATTTTTTTTCCTCTTTCTCTTTCACTCTATCTTTGGTTCCTATCTACTTCTCTCGTATCTTGTTCGATGTGTTTTTCATAATATATGTCTATAGACATGTGATATGTGTTCAATTTAAAACAACAAACGAGAGATAATTTATCCAGATCAACAGGAATGAAGAAATTGAACAACCGAAAAAAGTATATAAAATATATAATATAAGAAGAACATTAACATAATATAGATGTTAATATATTAGATGCACACATTCCTATTTGATATGGAAATAAAAAAGACAAAATGCATTTTGAAACAAAAATCACAATAAATCTTGTGAACCGTGCGTACATAAAATTTATTTGACTAAATTTTTTTTTTTTAAACATCATCTTCATTAATTGTGTAAAATCTACAAGTGAGTAGTCGAATAATGTAATTATGGTTGAGTGAATCGTTTAAATATTCCTGTAAAATGTTTAATGGAGAGAAAAAGAAAGAAAAAAAAATTATTAAGAAAACGCATTTAAATTTATAGAACGATTTATAAGCCATTATTGTTTAGGTGCAATATGTACATAAGTTAAGACGTTTTATTTTATTTTTTTTCGTGTGTCTATTTTTTGTAACGTTGCACATCAAAGTAGCCGCCTCTTTAATATTTATATCGAAAAATTTCAATGATTTTTTTTTTCTTTTTTATAATTTAATAATTTTTATTTTTGACAATATTCTAGCTCGAATCAAATAACTTCCAATTCAAATATAAAATAATTAATTACGCTCAAGTACGAAAATAAATCATATTTTCTATAGCTGATAAGTGGTCATAATATTTGTGTGTTAAATGTAGTATTGTAATAGTATGTATAAGTGTGTATGTTTACAACCGAAAATTTTCCCCCGGGTTGTTAAATATGATTAATTAATTCGTTTTGTATATAATAAACTGGAAAATGATGACTTAATTATTAATAACACGCAGTTCTACTCACAATTTCATCGGTTATTAGATATATATTAAATAATATTATATATGAAATATATGTGGGACATACAATACAAACAGGATAAGAATATTATAGTTTTTATGATTTTATGACTATTTGGTAATTTTCAACTTCCAACCTATCTTCTTCCACGCAACTTAAACGATGATAATTTGACATGACAAACTATAATAAAACATAAATAACTGCTTTAATATAAATATTAGTCGCGCACTACCAGCTTTAGACATAGTACGAGATTTAATTTAATGTGACAATAACGAGGAGAAGGAGGTGGTATGTATGGCTTTAGACAAACACTTTTTTTTTATTTTTTTAGATCAAATCAAAGTTTTGCTTTTTGTTATTCAACTTGTTTTAAATGATTTGGTATGCGCTCTTTGACACACTTGAATTGGAAGAGTGATATTTGTTTATATCAACAATGATTAGTGATGGAGAAAATATTTCTGGTATTTAGACGCATTAATTAAGAGTATTATTATTTCTGATCATGGACTCGTGTGTTTCAAATGTACGTAATGAAGGTAATTTATTTTTGGAAATTCTCTGAAATTTCTATTTGTTTTTCTTTTTTTACTTTTAATTTTCTATTATCGGTTTTAAATGATTTAGTTATAAATGAAAAATTGTTGAAACATGTTACAAAGAGATTTTCAACAACATTTTTCAAGATATGTGTGGCGATCCCAACTACAAAGCATCACAGAAATTCATAATAAAAAATAAAAAAAAGAAAGAGAAAAACAAACAAACAAACCATCTCATTAGCGGCCATTGGAAACATGTGAAATAGAGAAGAAATTAAATTATAATTTAATTCAATTAAAATAGTCATTTTGACATCATAATGCCTTTTTTTTTTATATAATTACCAATTGAAACTAATCCAAACCATTATTTATTATATTTATTTTATCCACGCGCACAACATAATATTATTATTAATTAGTATGGTTACAATTTATATTATTATGTGGCTCTATTGCTTATTTAAAGATTTAAATGTACAACAAACACAGATAATTTTCTCTATATATACGAAATGAAATATAGACGAATCGACGGTGTTGCGGATGAAACAAATGAGTACAAATATGTAAATATAAAATAAATTACGAAAAAATTAACAAGCAACAATTTTTTCAAATCAGTATAAATAAAAATAATTTTCACTTTTATTTTAAGTACTAAAGAGTACATAGTTGTGTTTATTTGTATACATTAACCACTTCTTCTATTTTTCTTTTCATTTTTTTTTAATTATAAATACAGTGAAACTCATCTAACTTTTGTGATCATACAAAAACTTATGGTCGATCCATATAATTAAACATTCTCTATTTTTTTTTTATTAATTTTTTTGTTTGTTTGTTTTTCTGTTTAATTGTACAATGAACTAGGTATGTTTGAGAACGATAAAACCTCAAAAAGAAAATCGTAATCCGCAATAGGCAGGTTTCACTGTATATTAAATATTTTCTTATCAATAAATTTTAATCGCAATAAAATCATTTGTTCCGCCGTTTAAACCATTTACAGAATTAAATTAAAATAAAATAAAATAAATAAATGAATAAATAACAACTAATGCGTGTATATGACGAAAAGAAAAATCTCCTATAAAAATCATTTTAAGTAACTATCTGTAAATACGTACCGTCGTACGACGACTGAATGAATAGATAAAATAATAATAATAAAAATAATAGTAATAGTAATAGTAATTATAATAATAATAATAATAATAATAATAATAATAAGTAATAATAATTATAAAATTATAATAATATATTTATTAACACCTTATTTACAAAACATGTTCGTTTTTAGTTAAAATGTGTTCGATTGTTGATATATAATCGAGATATAGAAAATTACAACTCCACACTAAAACTAAAACCATTAACATCTCAAAACACTGGTTGTTATTGTGGATGTATGGTGGATAGATATTAATATCTCTAAACACATTGCCTATAAAAGTAAATCAAAAGAATTTTACTTAAATTCCAATTGAAATTGGAATTTTTCAAGCTACCGTTTAGGTATTTACAATTTACAAATGTGTGAAATGCACAAGCAAATAAATTAGTTATTTTCTTAAATCGTTATATCGAATTGAAATAAGCAAAAAAGTAAAAAAGTGAAAAAAAATAAAAAAAAAATTAAAAGAAGCAGAAAATAAAAAAGAAATCCTTATTTTTAATACAAAATGTAAATGTTAAGATCTCGGCAGCTTACTTTACCGTGTTTGTAAAGTAACATTTTGTATACTTTTTAATACGCGGAGAGAGACTTTACTTTACCAGTTTTGTGTATTTGAGCATGCGCGCATATTTCTGTTTTCTTGTCACACCGCTCAAGATTTTTACACTCAGTGTGTTTTGAATTAAACCATGTTTCCATAAATTTGTCATCGTTTAATTTTGCGTTTTTGTGCAAAAATATATGTGACTAATTAAAATTAATTATTTTTATGTTAATCAAAACAGTAAGTATAAAATTTAAGGTGTGTCCAATGGCTTTTTTTCTTGTGTTATGGTTACGTTTTTCAATTGTGCAATATTTTTTTTTTTATATTTGGAAATATTCAAATGAGATTTTTAATGAATATGTTTTTGGTGTCTGTAAATCAATTTAAGCGAGGAGAGATTTCTTGGTAACTCAAGGTGACTGAAAAATTTAAACTTCTGTATAAATCACATAATAATCATGAAATTTTTAATTTCTTATTTGTTGGAAAGAAAGAAGTTGGTGGATTTCAAATACAAACCGAGCATTTTAGAGATTCTATGAAGCTAATTAATAAATTAACAAACAAATTAATTAATTAATTAAATTAATTTATAGATTAATAGATGAATAAATCTATTATTTTAAAACAAAACAATTATTATTTAAAATTCTTGGTGTATCACTTTAGTTGTCTCTGTAAACTTGAATCTCAATAATGCCTTAGACACAAAAGAAAAGTATTTTCAATTTTGTTTTTGTCTCCGTTTTTTTTTTTTTTATTCTGCCAATGCAAATAATTTATTTGTAATGTGTTGCGAAATCACAAACATTTATTCAAAGATCAATGCGCAATGTTAATTAATTAATTGCCGTAAATAATTTTACGGATTTTCAAAAATATTTTAAGTGTCTTAACCAGAAAATAAAAAAATAAAATAAAAACGAAATATAAGAAAATACATTACTTCATAACAAAAAAAACTTTTGCCTACTAAAAATAACATTTGTTGACATATGTTTTGTTTTTATGCGATGATATACATATTAACTTTTCGCATATAATGATGCAGCATCATAAGCAGCACATTGACGATTTTGTTTCTTGTATGTATTTCTCGATGGTTTGGTCTTATAATGAAGATTGAGAGAATCACATTTTTCGATATTTGTTTCTTAATTTATATTTAGAGTAGTTAATTTCAAAGGCAATTTATAAAATAATTTGCCAGGCTGTTTTCTGTGTTATTGAGTGTACTTTGGGCTGTTTGGTATTCATATATTTTTATTTTCTTTCATATTACTTCATTAACTTATAATTATATGCGCAATTATGCGAAAAGACCGAGACTAAAACCACCTATTAATTAATGGCTTCATTTGCACAGGCCAACATGGCATTCGCGGTTCTTAAAACATACACGCGCACACACATTTAACATTTACGATAGTCATAATAATAAGAGATTTAAGGTAAAGAACGATATATACTTAATGAACAAAAATCTGCAACTTGAAATGTGTTACATTCATCATTGAAAGTGTATTTAATTTTTGCATTTGTATTTGTTTCAATCAATGATAATTTATATACAAAAAAAGTTCTGTTGCATGTGTATTGTGTAGGGTATGCATTTAAAGGGCAAAATACTTCTTCTGCTGATGCTTAGATTATTATTAATTTTATTTTTAAATGAATCAAAAATATTTGTGATTTGAATGTGAACCAATCTCTTCTGAAAGCATGTTTAACAATGATACTCCTATACATTTGACATTTGTAGAATTAGGAAAATCATCATGCTAGAATACAACCATTTCCATTGAATGAAGATAACAATGTTATCATTATCAAAGAAATATTAACGTGAAATTATTGGCGAATCCATTTAAATACAATAAACTATATCTAAATAAAAATATTTTCTAACTAATTTGTAAATGTTTCACCCCATATGAGGCTAATCGACAAACACCACACACAAACTAAAACAATAATAACCGTGTGGAAGAAAATACCATTTAATTTGCATAACTATTTTTCCACATTTCGTTTATTGTAACAATAAAAATAATAATAATTTTGTACCTTTTGAACAAATACTGTTTAATAATTTTAATGCACCAAAGCGCTAAACATGACATTTATTAAATTTTTGAAAATTGTTTTGTTTAGATTAGAGAATTGGATTTTTTTTTTTGTACAAAGGGGCACAATTAATAATTTCCATATAACTCACACACACACAGACCAGAATGCACAAATATTTTAATAATAATGACAAAAGTTCTATTATAAAAGTCCGGTTATTTAACGAAACCAAAAAAAAAAAAAAAAACATTTCATAATGAAGATAAATGATAAGACAAATAACATCCACAGCTAAATTATATGTATGTACATAAATATTTCATTTTAAATATTTGTGTGAGTGGTTTGGGCCTATAGACATAGCATATACAATATACATATTGCTATAATTCTTTTTACAACTGCACTTTTCCATATGTAAATAGCCACACATAGAACCAATAATTTAATCTAATAATAAAAGTTTTATTTTTGACATCCTCATCACCGCCATCATCATCATAATAAATACTTGATTGTCCAATTATAGTCAATAACTAAATTGAAATATATTTATTAGTTAGATCATTCTAAATAAAAACAAGTCATCATCATAACACTTAATTAAAATTGTTGATGTGTATTTGAAATTGGAAAATAAAAAGAGAGAAAGACTGCGATACAAATAAAGTATCCCTATGCTGCACCATTATTATTATTATTGTTATTATTATTATTATTATTTGAAAAAAATAAAAATAAAATAATAAAAAACAAAGAAAGAAACAAACAAACAAACAATAAACAGCATACGTGCAACACTTTGCACAAGTTAAAATCAACCACTAATACAACTAGATGTGTGTATAAAAATCCATCTATTCTATATGTTATCCTCTATATGTTTCCTATATTATAAATATGGATACGGTGATGTGACTTTGGTAATCTAATATTGTGTGTCTTTAAAAGAAAAGCAATAACGAAAAAAAAAATAGATGTCATTCAATGCAATAAATCAGCTGTATCCACAAATGACAACAGTTGGATTATTGAAATCGCCCGTTAAAAAGAAAAAGATCAAAAATTGATGTTCGAAAAAAAAATAAATAAATTGTATTTTATTGTTTGGTAATTCAAGATAAAAATCATTTTTTTTTTTTTTTTTTACGAAGAAACCCTTTATTTTAGCCGATTTCAATATAAATTTTATTTCTACTGTTTTTTCCGTCTTTTTTTCCTTCTTTTTTTATATTGTTCGAAATGGAAAATGTAATTAACAAGGTATAATAAATTCATTTAAAAATAAATAAATAAAAAGCTGATGACATTAATGAGTTAAGTAACAGAAGCTTTTTTTTTGTGTTAATTAGCAATTTGGTTGAAAGATAGATTATATTATTTCTGATGATGTGTTTATTATGAACAGAATAAATGAAAAAGAAAAATGAACGATGTAATTTTGGATTAAATAGTGGTGTCAACCGCAAAGCTGGATAATTTCGTCTAGAAGCAGTAGGACACAAAGACTCGAAAGTCGAAACACTAAAGTGTAACTAATACATCTTGATATCTCATTTTAATTGAATAAATGTGTATGTTTTTATAGTAGTCAGAAATTGTTTAACCATATTAAATCTTAACACATATTTTTAACATCCTAAAGTTCACAACTAACAAATACGTGTGTAATGTGACATTGTACACATTACATCCGCTTTGCGTGTCACAATAACATTAAATTGCATATGTATGCCATTATTTTAATCTTAAACTTAAGAATTTCTAAGTTTTCAACATTATTTTTTACTTTTCATTTTCCTGGAGCTCAATTATGACGTGATTTAATAAAATTGAAACCTCAAAAAAAAAAACAAAACAAAAAAAAATGAATAAATAAATGAATAGAAATGGATTTAGCTAGCATAAGCCGCATGTTGCACGCAGTTTTAATAAATTTTAAACTATTAAAGACATTTTTAAATGCTGCCATGTCAGTTAAGCAATTAGCAGCTAATACGCAAATTTTTGGTTCATATATCCCTACGAACGACACGAATACCGTGACTTATGCGCGATGGAATCAATCCTATAGTTTTTTCCTCTTTTTTTTTTTCATTCATAATAAAAGCTTCCGTATAAAGCAAAACAATCTAATAATTATTTAAATAATCGTTTTTTTTTTTTTATTAATGAAGAGTTACTTTTAAATATAAATGCATAAAAATTTAAGCACACATTTGATTTGATATAAGAAATGTAACGATATGTGACGAAAACTACCATAAAAATATAATTAACCAAATAATGTGACTACAAAAGAAAATTGCATATTTCTATAGAAATATATTTTTCGATGAAACACAAAATCATCATACATATAAACAAAGCTATTAAAACAAAAAAACTTAAATGTAAAGAAAGAAAGAAGAAGCTACGCTACGAGAAAAGAACTCTTAAAGAAGAATAAGAAGAAAAAGATTTATAAAAACCAACAACAATCTGAATTAATTAATCTCGCAGAAACATTAATTAGTAGCCGTAATTGGTCGTGCAAAATACGTTTATAAACATGCGTGTACCAATTTTATGTGTTTTTAAGAATTTATATGTTTGTTTTTATTTTTTACATTTTGCATTGGCGTATAGACATTTACACTCACTCACACACTGGCTTTAATAACTCAGATCAACAAGCAAAATAAAATGATAATATAATAAATTTGAGAGGTAGAACAAAGCGAAACGTATGTAGAATATTCATTCATTTATAATAGTAAAAAGAAAAAAAGAAAAATACTTTTCTTCACTTTTTGTAATGCCTGTTCTAATAATGAAAAATTATTAAAGCTATAATTTGAGCGTGTAATTAATCCCATTCAATTGAAAAACATTTTAAATCCGTAATAATGATGGCGTTTTACATTTTATTGTTATTAATTGCAACTACATACTAATGAATTTTTAGGAATCTTGATATAAATAATTAGTTTTTTTTTTTTTTTTGTATTTATTTTGTTGTAAGATATGTTTTTTTTTTTTATTCTTTCACAATTCAACTAATTCATAAATATGATAATATGTAGTAAAACAGAACTTATTACGGAAAATATTTTTGTTCTAACTGAGTTTCAGTTATTTTTATAAAAAAAAAAAATCTAATAATAAAAAATTAAATCATTTCGAAGCGTTCCATACCTCCTTTCAAATATTTAGAACTTGCATTTGTCCAAATCAAAATTTCTGACATTCATTCATTAATTTAATGAAAGAATATAAAATGAGAAAACAAAACACAATTTTCTGTTAGTTTTAACGATCGTGTGTGATAAATAAAATCACAATATTTTCTAAATAATGGATATGAATAACGAGACGAGACGAGACGAGACATAAATGGTTATTTTTCGATTGCATTTAAATATTTTTGTTGTGTAATTACATATTTGTAAATGACATGAAAACATGACGATAAAATTGCCATATAGCCACACATTAAACTATAATTACTTGTTTAATTTATATATCATTCGTTTTTTTTTTTTTTTTATTACATTATTGAAATGTGCGCAAATGCACCAAATATTAATACGACGCAATTAATATCTTTATATTTCTCTGATTTAATTTTAAATTGAAACGATTAATTTTAGATGATAATTTGTTTAGTGGTATTATTTATTTTTTTTCATTCTAAGTTGGTCGGTTTAAATATAAAGAGTGATCAACATAAAAATCATTTTATTGCGACATTTTATAGAAAAATATGCTGCAATTAATTAGTTAAATTTTAGCATTTATGCTGCAGTAAGGTCTGTGCAAGTAAATTGTTAATTGCCGCGCAGAATTTTTTTTTCTCATTTTTTGAGCTAAAAATTCTCTTCTGACTAAACGCCGGTTTTAAGTGAACCACTCAACGCCGCAGTATTTATTAGTTTAATTAAGTGTTCTCTGTAACTGGATATATTTTACTTAATTATTGAAAAACTAATTTTCTGTATTCAATAAACTTTTTCTCGAATTTAGTGATAGAAAATTGATTGACGTGACATTATCGGTTCTTCGAAATATATAGGATTTGGAGTCAATCTGTAGTGGTTCCAAAAACTCGGCGCATCCTCCCAAAAAAAAAAACTTTTTTTTTAATTTTTTATTTTCTTTGCATTAAGTGAACGGATCGGAACCGAAACCCATATATTTTGAAGAGGCGGAAACTCTGCGTCTATCGTCTGATCGCTGATCAATGTCCAGGTACTAAGTCTTGAAAAACAAAAAAGCAAAAAAACAAAAAAGTAACTATAAACGGGTTTGATATAGCAAAAATAATGTAGTGTATCAATTAATTGGCAGCTTGTTTTTCTTTTCATCTAAAAAGTAAATTGAATATATTTTTGAATATAACTTATTTCCTTCACGTCGCGTCGATCTACTGGTAAATTGTATTAAAAATAATAATGATACGGATCTTGCGGTTCTTCGATCGTTCATAAAATTGTAACATTAAAAAGCACAGCTATTTTACCAAATTACTTAGCAATTATCCAAAAATATAAAAAAATCAAAATCATCATTTATTATTAACAAAATATTACCTTTTTAACACTAAATCAACCATAATCAAACATCGGTAACTAATCGTAATCAATCATCATTGAATAAAGTGATGTGTACAAAAAAAAAAAAACAGACTAAAACGATATTAAATCAACCATGACACAGATGCATCCCCTTGTTATAAAATATTCTTTGCGGAAAAAAAAAACGTATAAAATACACTTACCTTGCTTTCAATTCTACATCCAAACACATACAAATACAACCGCACAATCAAATATCCAGACCCTAAAAAATCGATAATTGGCACATTTAGCACCACCATTCAAGTCAATGAAATTTATTTCATATTTTTAAAAATCCATTAACTAATTTTGAGATAAAAATTAATTATAAACGATTTTCTTTTTGTTTGTGAGCACGCGGTGAGGTTTAATAAATAAATATTAGGAATATGACACGGCGCGAATGAATAAACAAAAAACAAAAATTAAATAAAGAAAAAATTAATTATCGCTTGGATATTATCTATCAAAATGTAATTAAAAAGAAAAAATGAATGAGCTTGGAAACATTTACATAAAAATAAATTATAGAAGAAGCTAAATTAAAAAAGACAAAAAAAAAATTGCACAGAAAAAAAATAAAGAAGAACGAATAACCACAAAAGCAACAACTAATAACCCACCAGCAGGTTCAGTATAATTAATTATGCTCTCTTGTTTAACATAATTTTAAAATTCTTAAATAGCATTTTTATATTGAAATTATGATAATATACAAATTTATTAATTTTGGTTTTTTCTTCTTCTTCGTTTCGTGTGTGTGTGTTATGTTTTTTTTTTATCTTCGTTTTTATGCGAGAACACCAGAGCCAAAGGTTGATATATTTATTTAATCCGAAAGGTTCACTAATTAGAGAAAAGATCTTAATTAAGAACTGACTGTGTGCGTTTTTGTGAAATGGAATAAATATATTGAGGATTGGTGTATATTTTTTTTTTCTTTGCCGAAAATGTTGAAAAGGAAGGCTGTGCTTTGAATCTTTCTTACGTCGATTATTTCTCAATTCGTTATTTAGAAGAGAAAAAAAAAAGGTCAATTTTGTTTCGTTTTGAAAGCAAACATAACAAAAATATGTAAAAGTACACCTGCAGATTGCTTAATTTTTCAGATATAATTTTTTATATATACATTTTTATTTTTTATTTCTGTTGCGAGTGAAAATTTGTCTCTCTTAATTTGAAAAATATAAAAAAAAAGAAGACAACAACTCAAAATAAGATCTGCGGTTTTGAGAACACAAAAGTTATAAAGGACATAATTTATAGGCAATTAATTTAAATGATATTTAAACATGGAAAATAAAATAAAACATTATTTATGTTTTGTTCCATTTAATAGCTATTGTCCTTTTTTTTTCGTTAGTTCGGTAAAATAAAAACTAAATCTTTTTTTTTTTATGTCGGCATAACCAAAAACTAAAAAAAGAAATGAAATAAAAAGAAAGAAGAACAAACTATCGACTCACCAATTTTCTTTGTCGCATTGGTCGAAATATCGAATTTTTTTATTGCTGTTGTTGTTTGTAGCTGCTAGAAATTCATGTACAATATAAACAACCGTAGATTTTATATAAATAACCGTAGATTTTATTTGAATATAACACCCTCAATATTTTGGTACTTAATGAAAAAAAAAAAAAAACTTTGAAAAATATTACACAGACCAACGTATTGTTAGGTAAATAATTGCAATGATCGGTAAATAGTTGTAGTGTTCGGTAAATCAAAAACTATGGTAAAGGGAGAATTATATATTTATTAAGAAGAAATATAACGAAGAGATAGATACTTATCCCTAAAAAGGCCCTAGCGGGGGAAGCAAGAAAATCTGTGTTTTTTTACTGAACATTTGAACTATTTTTACCGCGCATTGAGATTGTTTTTACCAAACAAAAGGTATTTCTTACTGATAGAATAAATAGTTTCCTTTCATTGAAATTAATTTAGTAATTCATATTGTCATCAATCATTTAGTAAACAGGAAAAAAATGATGAAAATCTCTTTTTATTATTAACTTGTTTGATTCTAGAGATTTAGCCGAACTCTTACTGGGGGTCGTCATTCATTTTATTATATTTTCTCCATTCAATTTTTTGCCACCCAATTTTTCCTTATTTTTATTTTTATTTTGTAATGTGTTTTAGAAGAAATCCGTTTTTTTTTTTGATTTATCAAAAACATATGAAATCGTTGTCTTCATTGGGTCCATTTTATAAGAATACCCAACATGGTCAGAGCATGGATTTATCGAATTTAAAATAAAAAAATCTTGTAGATAAAACACGTTGTTTTCAAATAAGAATAATTTCTTTTACATACAAACAGACAAACTTGTACCACCAAACTTAAGATTGGCTCTATGCTATGAGAATTATATGCGTATCATGCAATATATAACAAACATGCGGTGCATTGAAGCATTCAATATCTACTTAAATATTTCTCTATAAAAAATTTATGCTGTCAAATTAAGTTATAATAAAAGCCACATTTTTTCTTTTAACTGAAAAATTATAGAAAAGGGCAAATAGAATGTATAATTTTGTTAAAGCGCTAACGACTAAATTGTTGTCACATGTTTTTATTTTGATTTTTTATGTTTTTGGTTGTTGATTAGGAAGTGTCTTAAATTTTCAAATATATTGGTGGCTTATAACAGCGGCAAATTTAGCATTCATACCAGAAAAGTATTTAAAATGAGCGTGTAATTAGAATCACGTCGCATATTATTTTCTTTTAATTTAAAAGAAATATATAAATATGTATGCACTGCAAATCTTGAAAAAATAATTTTAAAAAAGACTAAATCTACTGTTTTGCTTCTCCTTTTCATTTCAATTTCCAAAGATCATAAAAAAAAAAAAACATTTAAAAAAGAAGAAGAAAAAGCATTTAAAATAATTTAATAGTTTGCTAACTTAATGTTTGGAAATACGATTATAATTTTAATTAAATGGGAATAATAATAATAAAAAAAATATAAGAAGATAGAAAATGAAATACCTTCAACGAGTTTTTAGAAGTGTTTCGCTTATCTAGAAAATTTCTCTCATCAAAATTTAAAGAATTAAATAAATGGTATTTTGAATCAATACAAAAACCAAAATCCAAGAAAAACATTTTAATTTATTAATTGGTTATCGCATAGTGCATTGACGGTCACGGGGCTCAACAGAATATAGAAATAATACGAAGAGATTATAAATAAAATGCTGGTGGACTTTTGTGTTCGTGTATAATTAAATGCTGTTTTGTGTGTGCGCACACCACATTATCAAAGTTATCACACGGTCGCGATTGAGAAAAAAAAAATTATAATAGAGAAATGAAATCAATTAAATGCGGCCTGTATCAATTAACCCGAAACTGAAAATCCTATATAATAAAATACAAGTTATTATCAATGGATTTTTTGTTGTTTTTATTTTTATTTTATTTTATTTTTATTTTTATTTTTCTTTCGTTTTATTTTTCATTTATTTTAATGTGTAGGAAACGAGAATACATAATTTAATTTATATATGGAATGAATTTGTTTCAAATTATATGCATTTTCAATTGGCACCTGTGGATGGATTTTTTATTTGTTTTTTTTTTTTTTTCGATATTTATATTAGTGGAGCTGAGGCTAATGTTGTTTATTTATAAACGCATTCTTTTTATTATTTTTATCAAATTCTGACTACTGTGCATTTAATGGTGCTCACCAAATTAATTTTAATTTTGTTTTCTTCTATATTAAGTAATTTAATTTTTCTGTTAAAAGTAGAGTGTTAGCTTACGTGCGAGTATTAGTGCCTTAATACAGAATGCACGCGAAGTTTTATCATCAAAAGAAGAATTAAAAAAAACACACACAAAAAAAATATATTTTTATAAAGTCGTTTCTTTTCATTTAAAATTGTGTACATGATATGCGCCGTCATAAAATTTCGGGTGCTAAAGATAAGATACACAACCTATAAAATATTGGATTTAGTATTTTATGGAAATATCTTGAGGTTTCAGAACAAATGAATGACTGCATTTTTTTTATTATTTTGGTAAACTGGTTTTTTTAGTGACTGTGGATGAATTGAATTCAATATTTGAGCATTTAAATTTAAATAAAATTTAAATAATGATTAGTGTCAAATAATTGGTTTGGTTTTTGTTGAGCAATTTAAATTTGATAAATTAGACTGATTTTAAATGACCCTCGCGTTTTTTTCTTTTCAAGTAAATTAATTACTTAACTTATCGATATGTTTTATTATATTGAATTGGCCATCAGTTTTAGGGCAATTTTTTTAATCATGGTTTATCTTTAAACTGGAAAGGAAAGGAAATAGTTCCAGTTGGAAAAAATGTTAAAAAATATATATTAGAAATATGTTAGGAAAGGATGGGAGAGAAATCTCATGATTGATAGGAAAAATATTTGTAAAGAGCTGGAAAAACGTATTGAAAGGGTTGAAAAATAGTCCAATAGTAAGTAGGAAAAACGTATGGACATTGTGGGTAAATAATTGTCGAAAAATGAGAGAAAAAAAATTCATACTTTGGAAATTATGCAGGTTCTTTTTGTAATTATTATCCAATTGAAACATTGGTACAAAATGGAATATATTACACTGAAAAATGTCTTAGATTTCCAATGAAAATTCCTATCGGAATTTCAATCCAATGCTGGTACTCGAACACTGGAAAACTCAATAGAATTTCCAAGCAAATCCTCAATAGGGTGTTGTTTTACCTCTTTCTTCTTAGAGTTAGTATCAGATTACAAATGCACATATACGAAAAATATCGCTGAACTTAACAACTTGAAATGATAATTTGACTCGAACCTATTATCAGAATAATTAATCCCAATCTGTAATATTAAATAATTGAGTATAATTGACGGTTCATTTAATGACTATTGATTATTGTTTAACAGCCATAACTTGCCATTAAAAGTATAATTGTTTTAAACATGTTATCCCAAATATATTTGATTTAAAAATTTATAAGATTTTTTTTAAAATCTATTAAAACTAAAAAAAAGAGAAGAAAAAAAATTAAGAAACATTTCAGCATTTTTATTATTTGAAAATCAAATAAATATATTTTTTTTTATCTAAATAACCAAAAAGATATTTCTCTGCAACAAACAAAATACCACCACCGAAAAACATATATTTACATAATCTTTTCAATTCAATACAAAATCCCTTCTTAAACAAAAATAACTTTGTTGTACACAAAACTTTATGAAAACAATCGAAAATTCCGGTATACAAATTGTGTGTGTGTTTGAAATTTGAAAATATTGTTCTTTAATAAAATGTAAATATTATAGAAGACAAATGGCAGAAAGCAGTCAGCCTATAATATAGAGGTGGAGGAATAGATATTTAGATAAAAACCAAAGACCTATTTGTTTCTGGCTTACGATTGTATTTTGAATTTAATGTAAAATATTTGATAAACAATATAAAATAATATCACAATTGAATATAATAAATATTTGTAGTGAAGAATTTATATGTACCTATGTATAGAAAGGGTTGAACATATTTTTTGGAAAATGTGTTGAGCAAATAGAATGGGAAAATAACATACCGCGATTGGGTTTAGATTTTTAATTGGTATGATTTTTTTTTTGTGATTATTTTAGATAGAATTTTTTTTTAAATAAATAATTTGATATTTAGTCCGTATATAAATGATAAATTCTGAAGAAAAAAATAATTGTTTGAGTATCAAAAATAAATACGCGTGCCTATAGAATTTTATTATTAATAACTGTAATTTATGTTTTTACGGCATTTGTTCTAAATTTTCTGAATTGTTTTCAATCATAAAAATGAAAATTGACAATTCATCCTGCAATATATTTTGAAAATAACAAATACCAAGATTATATCAACATTATGAGATTCGTGATTTTTTGTTTTTTTTTTTTAAGGGAGCGATTTAAATTTTGAAATTTCTGTATTCAGTTCAAACAGTCTGGCCGATTTGTGTGTTCTAAGACTTTTTTGTAAATATATGAACCACATTTAATTAAAGTAAATATTTGAATTGTATTGTATTATATCGCAATAAGCGCTAAACTTAAGCTTTATGTGTAAAATATAATATAAAAAGATCGCACCTTCACACCGCACAAACCGTAAATGTAACGAACAAAGAACCAATGACTAAAGATAATAATTGCATTATATTTTACTTAAGATATTTTTAAATAAATATTTTAATACATCAAATACCGAACTTCTTCAAATATAATAAATAATAAATGAGTATGAGCTTCAGCAAATTCATAAAAAAAAAGAAAAGAAAGAAAAACATAATACGATTGCTCGCACAGTAAATTGCTCGTGTAATCTTTTTTTTTTTTTTTTTCATAAACTAATATAATGATCGGTCTATTTAATTATACAAATATACAGATAAACTGTCAATACGTCTCAGGTAGGAGACGGTTAAAATTTGTGTGTATGTACTTTGGTTAGGTGCAAAACAAACCAAAGAAATAACAATTATGCGAAACTAAATAAACGTTTTACTGATTTTTACCACAGCCTCTACTCTTCAATTAATATATTTACTCGCTAATCGCGCAATTTATTATTATTTTATTATTGACATTAATTGACAAACAATTTTATTCATAAATTTTAATAAATATATATTTAAAAAATTAAAAAAAAAGCAACCAACTCATAGAATAATTAATAGTTCTATTGTCGTAATCAATAGAAAGAAAATTATTTAGAAATCAATACAATATTGTTAATTCACCGCCGCTCGAAGATATACACAAACACATATAGTGTAATTATTACGCATATATATAAGTGAATTGTCAATTTCATCATTTTTACAATGGCTATTCAATTCAGTATTATGAATGTAAATTGTGATTGTCACGACAGATATTTTTTTATATTAATTAACTATAACTGAATACTCGTCATAACAATCACCTAATAAATTCTAATCACTATTTCATTGACACTAACTGTATAATATTCTATAATGTGTTGGATTAAAAAAGATTGAAAAAAAAATAAGAATGTATTTGTATGAAACACTTACCTCCACCACCATGTCCTCCACCAAAACCTTGACCAGGAAATAAACCCGGTGGACCAAATGGTGTTATTTGTCTTGCACCTGGCCATGGCATACCAGCTCCAATACCACCCCATGCAGCGGCAGCAGCTGCTAATGCACTAAATGGTGTTGGCCGAATTGGTACATGTCCACTCAATGCCGATGATGCCACTAACATTTGTTGTGTTGATTTATCTAATTCACTTGGTGGGCTTGAACTATTTTCATTTCGTATATCTTCAATATCTACAATTGAATCTTCTTCCTGATTCGAATCATAATCCACTTCGGATTCAGTTGAACTGTGCGGTGTATGCCGTTCATTTTTGGTACAATTACTACTATTATCATGATGTGATATTGGTGATGAACTAGATTGTGATAAATTGGTGGGTAATAGATCTATTGTAGTGGCGGTTTGATGATTATGATGATTATTGTGATTATTTGTTAATGAACTATTACTATTTTTAATTATTGTATTTTGTGGCCGTGTATCCGCTAACAATGATGCTACACTAAAATTACTAATGCGGCTTGTTTTCTGTTGTTGTTGTAGATGATGGGGAACCGTCGGGCTCGTCATGGCCGTACGTACCGCAGCAGTTACTGTCATACCTGATGATTTTATCATGAATTTTGAAGTTCACAATAAATTAAATTAATTTTTAAACACTTTTACGGTTCCAATTTTGTTTTTTTTTTGTTTTTCTTAGTCACAAATTGATGACAAAAATCTCATTTAATTAAAATTATTCTTTATTAAATATATATTTGTATAAATATATATAAAATTTCTTTTTTTTTTACTATCTTTAACTTATTTATTTATTTATTATTTTTTTTGTGTGATAATATTTATAGTCACAATTAATTCACAAATCGAGATCACTTAATTTTTTATTAGCCTTCTTTTGAACTTGTTTAATAGAAACTTTGTATTGACATGAACAATTTAAATACATATTAAAAATCAATTAATAAATTGAATAAAAATTTCGATTTTTTACTTTTATTATTCCAAATAATTGTTTTTGCTATCAATTAAAATTGTGCAATCGGTTAAATCACTTAAGTATCTATTTTGCATTTGTAGTTATGAAAAGGACGTAAAAAATACAAATAATGAAATATGAAAAATCATAATTTTAATAAAACACACGACCTTTTTTTTTTAAGTATAGACGCATTAAATGAATACTTCGTTTCCTTTCAATTTATTTCTTTATTTATTATTATCACTAAATTCAACTGGACTCGATACGATTCTTCACAATATAAGATAACCTACTATGAAACCAAAAAAGAATAAGAAATTTCAATATATATTTTTTTTTGTCGGAACTCTAAGATTCTACGTCTAAACGTGTGCACGGTTAGTTTTAAACTAAAACTGGTTTGCACAATATAACATATCTTTGATACGTCGCGAGTCAAATGGACTTAGTTTTAAAACGAACACAGGCTTACTGCCTGTTCGCACAACCATTCAACCAACAACAACAATTAACAACAACAACAACAATACACATATCTCTATTCTATATCTCTATATGAAATAATACATATGTTGAATGCTGCTGGCTGATGCTACTTATGTATTTTTACCTACATGAATTTTTATATTCTGTATTTTATATCGTTGTGTTGCGTTGGAAACATATATAGGAATCAGTTGATTTTGGGGCGTTATAAATTTCGATTTAACTCCGCCTTGTAAACTATAGTTCGCCGTCCAATCAACGATTTTTGTCGAGAAAATGCTGACGATTTTATGGCATATAAAAAAAAAATCTTTCCTTAATCATATTTCTATTATTTAATATATTTGATATACAAACACCATCTTCATGTTATCCTAACAAATTTACAATCGGATCGATATAAATATATAAACCGTATAAATGAAGGACTGACTCTTTCTAAATGACACTCAACTATATTTTCAATACATCAGTAAATAGTAAGAAGATTTCTGTATATATTATATGCACACGTACTATATGTACATGCACAATTTATAGGTACTACAAGCATTTTCTTAGCGCATATAAAAATATAATTGAATTGGCAATAAGTTGGGGACGTCCTGTCTAGGCAATGCAGCAGCATCGAAACATCATCATCATATACACGCACACATACAATAGTTTTCGTCGCTTTTATTTTTTATTATTTTGTTCATGTATTTTTCAAATAGTTTTGAATACTTTACAGTGTTAGTGTTTTCTCTATGAATTGAACCAATTAACTGTGTGAGAATACAAACTACCAACTATTCCTCATCTCTTATTATATTATTACATATATAGACTGTGATTACTACTTATGTATTATTTCAAAAAAAAAAAAAAATACTATGTGTTATGCATGCATGGTTTTTGTTAAAATGCAATTCACAATTTTTCAATGTAATGTTGAATGTAAATTTACCTTAAGAATATTCACACACTTAAATTGGACGCACGGCAAACATAATTATTTTACTCTATTGGATCGCAATTGAGACGACTATTAATGCACAAAATAAAAATTAACATTTTATTTATTTTCATTTTTTACTAATACTATGTTGAACGTGTGCGAATTGTGCGACATCCTCTTTTTATGCCACTAAAATAATTCATTTTCTGAAATAAGAAAAAGTGATTTTGATGATTTTATTTGTAAATTGTAATAAGTTTTATTTTTCATACCGTTTACATTTTTATTTTTCAACTTTTAAGTAAGTACATACGTCTATCTATTTTAACAAATCTACGAGAAAATTGAATTTTATTTGAAATATGTAATTTTTGGACATTTAAGTGAAATTTAAAAATTGCAATTATCTGTCATAGGTCTGAAATTGGTGTATTTTATAGTTTTTTTTTTTTGTCGAATTATATTGTTCTACATATTTATAATAAGTGCTATCCTTCTGGAATCCACTATATTTAGGGATTTTACATTTATTTTCTTTACAAATCAATTAAAATACTTATTACTTAGATATCGGGCAAAATTGAAAGTATTGTTAACAACTCTGCTTATTGTTTATCGATTAGACATTAAATCATATTATAAGTAATTTGATTTGTTTGCAGATTTTATGTATTTAGAAAACGAATAATTTTTTTTTAATTAATAGT
Source organism: Catotricha subobsoleta (assembly GCA_011634745.2). NCBI lineage: Eukaryota > Metazoa > Arthropoda > Insecta > Diptera > Cecidomyiidae > Catotricha > Catotricha subobsoleta. Next base: position 42,407 of record JAABKK020036826.1, read on the forward strand.
TAAACTAGCGGACGTGGACCGTCAAAGTCTAAACACCTCCTCGAAGTTTAGTAATAGTTTAATTTAGTAAAGCTCAGTTATGAACAGTAATAAATATAACATAATGTTTTAATTTCTTTCTTCCATAATTAAGAATGTAATTAGTAATTTTAGTCTTTCAGTAAGTAATTGAGGAACTATATTTCTGAAAATGCTAGACGATTGGTTCTGCAGGAAACCCAAATTATAAATTTAATCATTTGATGTTATTTCATAAATAACATAAAGAAATAGTTTCATATTCATTACTAAAATATATTATATTTATTATATAAAATTCTATAATCTGATAATCAATCTCCGTAATTCATAGTAATTCATAGGAACCTTTAACGGTTATTGATATTAAACAGTAATATGCTCTATACAATATTTCAATTCTGATCGTATGCTGTCTAATTATTGGATATAATGCAATTTTCTGATATTGTTTTTTTTTGTACTCAATATGCTAAATTGTAGACAATAATTGTGTAACATATAGCTATATGTGTAATATATAATCTCCTTGTAATATTAATATAATTATGAATGAAAAGAAAAATATTAAAACACAAATAATAATCATTTTGCACTTACTAATTATCAATAGAATTGTTGCACTTAAGTTATATAGTGTTTTAAATTATAATTTGTTACTCTCGGTATAAATGCACAATATAATCATGAATTACTTTATTGTTTTAAATGCAATTTTAATTTTTCTTCTCTTTATGCTAATAAAACCATACTATTCATAACAGCACTGAGCACACCTTTAACATAAATCCTATTACAGGTACTTTGATCTCGGTACTATATTGGTTATAAATACATCTCGTAGTAATTATAATAAGATATTATAATGTGCGCAATATTTTCATATTTTCTTTTAATTGCAATGCATATTATATGTAAATATTTGTGATGGTGAATGGTTTTGATACACGCATGATTATTATTTACAATGTATTACTTTATTATGTAGTTTGTTTAATGATATTGTTTAAATAATAAAGTGTTAATAATAAAGTAGG
>JAABKK020036827.1:3107-14073 GCA_011634745.2 Catotricha subobsoleta
AAAAAAAAACTTTATACAATTTAAGTGATTTGTTTTCGGTGATGCGACACAAATGACAGCGGTTATTTATAAGTTAAACAACATTTATATGGAAATATATTGTGAATTGTTCAAAGAAATCATAAATGCGGGTCAGTAAACCGTATTGGTCAATTTAGGTATACTTTTTTGTATACCATAGAAGGTCGTTTTTGGAACAAATTGTATACTTTTTACAAAAAATATATACCTTATATGGTATACTTCATATACTTTACAAGGTATTTATTACATATACCTTGCAAGGTATATAAGGTATACCAAATAAAGTATTTTTTGCAAAAAAATAGTATACCTTGAAAGGTGTAGGTATACAATAGTTATACAATTTGTTCCAAAAACAACCTTCCATGGTATACAAAAAAGTATACCTAAATTGACCACTAAGGGAATTAAGAGAATTTTGTTTTAAATATGATGCGCCCTTTACCCATTCCCATATATAATCACCGGAGATAATGTTAAATCAAATTTATAAATAAATTATTCACGGATTTCATTCATTTAAACATAATAATAAAAGAAATTTACGAAATATATATATGTTAAGAAACTTACCTAAAGCCGCAGCTAAATCAAATCCCCAAAATCGGGTACAATCCGAATATAAAATATTTTTTCCATTAATATCAATTGGACCAGCACCATCAATAATATCACTATTTCGAATGTCTGCCACCTCATTCACCTCTTCCACCATTTCAATGTCTTCACCCGCTTCATTACTTTTAATAAAATGTTCTTCATCGATTTTCGTAATGACACCGTCACCATTTTTTTCAATTAAAACCGTTTCACAATCACTATTTCCATTACGATTAACACATTCTAATTTCGATTGAATCGATTTTTCTATTCGTATATCATTATCAGTCAGTTGATCGCTTAACACGGCAATAGCACCAACAATCGATTCATCGATTTGTGGCTGCTGTTCGGCCGCAATTGTAACAGTTTTATTCGTTTTATGGAATTGTTCAATGATCGATGCGGTGGCCGCCGTTTCTATGGCATTGCGATGAAATGGTTGTTTGGCCGCATCGTAATTAACAATTGTGTCACCATTAAAGAATGATGTTTGGATGCCACCATGTAACCATAATGCTGGTGTCAATGCTATACATCCAACAACATTCACAATCAATAAATTAATAACGAATCGATTGGCTGTTGTTCGTAGTCCGGGTGTCACCCAAAATGCACCCAATGCTAATATATTTACGGCAGCTGCCATCAATTGGAGACCACCAATTATATAATCGATTGCCATTATTGCACATATTCTTTTCAGCTAATTTTCTAATAATTTTTTTTTATACTTTTCCACATTAATTTATTGTTTGAAAATATTGTTTTTTGTTTTTGTTTTTATTTCAATTGAAATTTTTTTGGTTTTTTTTTTTCTTTACGTTTATTGCCGATTTACTAAACAGCCCATTCGCACAATAATTAACAAATAGCACAATTAACTTTTATTTGTGTGAAATTTTTCCAAATGCTGCTCGTTTCGTATTGCAATTGAACGGTAAACGATTTTCAGTTTTAACTGGCGGAGCTGCGTTGTCTAAGAAAATCCTGAAGTAAGTAAAAAAAAAATGGATTTAAAAATTAAATTTGTTTTGTGCAAAACGAAAATCTCATATGGTTTTTAATTGACCAACACACGAACGAACACATAAACAAAATATTATCAAGTTCACAGCACCAAAAATATATCTCAGATCTGTTTTTATGGTTTCGAATCGAAAAATTATTACGAAAGTCACAAAAAGAGACAATTTTCATAAATCATAGAATGTTTATTTTGCGTTATTTAAATGCAAATGCATTTAAAACCATCACATAAATTGTGTGTTGTCACAAAAATAAAAACTTTTCGAAACCTCTATAAACACTCGCACCTTGATCTGTATTTAATATAATTATTTCTTTTTTTTTCGCTCTCTCTGCTTTTGGATTTTGGTTAATGTTCTGTTGACGGATTTGATGTGCGTGTTGTGCTTCTTGCAAAATGATATGAAATTAATGTTATTCGCCTAAATTACTTGGTTGTTGTATTTTTATTTTTTGTATTCTGTAGGCGAACTCGCAAAGTAAATGCAATTATTTGAACTTTTACGTTTCAGATTAAAATTGCAGAAACTTGTTTGCTTCTCTTTTGTTGTTTCAGTGTGTGTTTGTTTTTGGTTTGTTTTTTTTTTTTGTGCACTTTTACCAGCCAATTTGATGAGATTGTTTTTATTTACAATTTGCTTGGATTTGCGAACTGCGAAAAGACGCCAATAATAATAAAGTAATTCCCTTGTGTTAATTTAACGGTTTTTTTTTCTTGTTGTGATATGTTTTCTAATGAAATTCACAGCAACAAATCATTTTGTTTAATCACAAAAACGAAATCTTTTTTTTTTTTTTTTGAAAACTTGCATCCACCGTTTTTTTTTTATATTCACACGACAATTAAATGTTTATCGCTCTTTTCATATTTTTTTCTTATTTCTTATTCAGTTCTTCAACTGAAAAATTTTATTTGTTTGAATAAATTCCCACAACAAATTACATTTGGTTAACAAAGAACGATGAGAACCAAGCACAAAAAGCAAAAAAAAAAAATTGGTTAACCTTTTTTTTTTTTCTCTTTCAATATTTCAAATTTATCCAGTTTTTTGATATAAGTTTTAATAATTTTTTTCTTCTTTTGGTTTATCTTCTGTTCATTGAATGAACCATTAAATCAAATAATCGTTTGGTATGGTTTGAATTTTTTTTTACTATCAACCAAAAATAGTTTAGTGGTTGAACCCGACAACCAAAAGAAACAAATTTATTTAAAAGAAATAACAAAACGCTTCTTCTCGTTAGATTAACGTATTTTTTTCAAATTCTTTTCCAAATTTCTATTTCGTTTTGTGAAAATTCAACTCAAAACAAAAACTAAATTTATACAAAAATATAAAAACAAAAATATAACTAACTATAACTTATTCACGTTTGATTTTGAAATAACTTTTCGCTTAATTCATTTGCGCGCACACTACGGATTTATAAATGCGACTGTGCACCAACAGTTTTAAAACGAAACTAACCGGTTGTTGGTTTTGAAAATGTAATAAAAATATATAAATGGTTAATATACGAGCCCCGAACGAAATTCAACTTCAATAAAAACTGAATTCAAACACGAACTAAGTAGAAGAATTGTTGAATAAAAAGTAAAACAGAAATTCTATATATTCGGATATATTGAAAACGTTTTAATAGTAACGAAAAAAAAGAAAAAAACGGTTTGTTTGTTGGTGAATGTAAACAGAAATTATATGATTGTGTGATTTGGTGTGTGCGCCTATTAATGAATTTGAATCAGCAGTCAGCACTACCGCAATCGTAACAATAATATTTTGTGATATATATGATTTGTGTGGTGTTTGTTAGGCTTTAGTTGAGTCGGGGATGTCTTTTCATCGTAAATTTCATATATCATAGTTTAATCATAAAGAAATGTGGCTTTTGAATTTGCGAGCGCATTAAATGATTTATTATTGAATATAAGAACTTTTACTTATCACAAGGGAATTCACCCAAAATCAATCCACACACAGTAATTATTTTTTTTCTTTATGTCTGTCTATTCATGCAATTACAATGCGTTTACAATTTATATGCTTGTTGCGAATATCCGTATGAAGAATTTAACTTGTTTTCCTTATTGTAAATTTAACCAGTAATATCGTTTTCAGTATGGTTTTGAGAATCTTTAAATGTCGATCTTTCTGGCATTTCATTTAATATGATGTTGATATTGAGTTCTGTCTGCGTTACTATTTCAAACGACAATTCTCAGATCAATGGGTAATTTTGTGTGTGTGTTTTTTTTATTTTCTTATTTCACAATTCTTTCCATTAACAATTATTTATGTACACGCATTACGTATATGCCGCTGCTGGTTCATTGTGCATACTTGCAATGCACGAAATAAATGATCTCCATTTTTTTTTCTTTTAAATATCGTTTAATTGAAAAGATTGGCAGTCAGGCGACCGACCATCAAACATAATCGTAATAGACGGGCAATGGAATTTTTCATTGTGTTTTTTTTCTCAAATTGATTGCGTGAACTCTATAAACAGCGCTGTTTGTTCACACACTTGAGCTCAGTCAGTTTTCTTTTGTTGTTTCAATTGATTGTTACCGTTGCACAATCAACAATTTTTGGCGCCATTGATTTAAAAAATATTTGTGCATTTTGTCTGAATTAAATTGTTGTGCGATATTGGTCTTTGACTTATTAGTCACCTTTGAAGCGACAAGGTGCGCAGTGTTGGTAGGTATTTATATATATATATTTTTGGTTTTTTATTTGTTTATGTGTTGTTGACAATTAGAAACCATTAATAATTTTTACGATTTGTGTTTTTTGGCTAAATTTCATTTAAAAAGATTAACTTCAACAATTAATTAATGAATAATTCTTTAGCTAATTAATGAATAATTTTATTTATTTTGTTTTAAACCACCAAATGATGAATGATTAAAAAAAACAAAACAAAACAAAACCAAAAAAATGATGATTAAGAAATATTTCATGAAATTTTGATGCACAATATTCACAGAGAATGAATGCATCAATAAAATTACAAAACAATTATCTAAATATTATGTAATAACACTATTTTTATTGAATGCGGTGTGTTGTCAGTGTCACTAAATGAACGATCATCATTTCAATTTGTAATTAAATAGTCATTTAACACAATTTATAATTCGTTTTGTAGTCACACACACAATTAATTTTCATTTATTTTTTATTTTTTTTTTTTTAATTTGCACGTAATCGTTTTAATTATCGCCTATATAAACTTTTCTATTCAATTTTAACCGTAATTATTTTCTTTAATTGTAACCAACCACTCACAAAAGATGTTATATTTTCAGCTGGTGTTATTGCCATCCATTCGATTTTTTTGTGAAAGGAGGACACATTTTCTTTGAAGCGGACTTTTGGAACGGCATTTAGAAAATTCTGGAGAACAATTTATGTTTATTTGTGGAAATTTTTGTTGACTATTTTGACCTTATAGCAAATTTTCGGAAATAGCGCAGTTCGTTATTTTAATATTGCGCAATCATTATGATTTGCATCTTATCGTTTTTTTTTTATATATATATGAATTCTATTGTAGTTCAAATTGGATTTGATGTAAAATCATTTCTGGATACGTATCAAAACTGCGTTAGCATCTCGGTCGAACCAAACTTTATAGCCAACCAATTCTCACGCATCTATCTATCAGTACATTTATATATTTCTCAAAACGTTTTATTCCGAATTGGTGCCCATTTTCAGCGCATTATTGTGAGATTTTCATTAAATAAATGAAGCAATAATAATATAAATTAAAAAAAAAATGAAAAATGTGTCCCGTGAGACATTTTTGGTCTGTGTGCCATGTGCGTACATTGCAATGAGAATCGCTTGCGTTTATCTCAATTTCGATATCAATGAGATGTAGCGACATAGCGGTGATAACGATGATCGTACAATATCTGTTGCAAACTATGGACACAAAACACCGCGTTCACGTCGATGATTCACTTATACTGAACATCAAGGATCAAAAGGTTTCATGGATTTGGTGCTATATTCTCTGGTATATTTGATGCCAACTTCAGTAACACTTAACAGCCGTTTTTATTTTTAAGAATGAAAACAAGGTCGTTCTTCAAATACACAAAAATGTGATATTTTTGGTAAAAAAAACTAAGAAATTTTCGTTTATTCAAAAAGGAAAACAGATGGCAACCTTGAATTTATCGGCTGATGAGTTGTCAATACAACCAAATAGAGAAAAAAAAACTAAATATTAGGCAGAGCTTGAATGTATAATTGTGACAAAACTTTAATTTATTTCACCTTTCTTTTTATTTTTTTTTCTATTAATTTTAATACTATTTATTTATAGATTATATCTTTATTCGTATAATTAATTATATTGTCATTTTTTTCTGTTGTTTTTTTTTTCATTAAAAAATGCGCATATTGTTTTAAATGCGAATATCCCGAAAGTATTGACGACACACAATATTATCATTTAAATTGTTAATGGTTTTTTTTTTGCTTTTTTTTTTAAATTTTAATTCATCTTATTGTATTCGAGACGCTCGTGTTTCATGTCAATTAATCAAAAAAATATTTTCAATGAGGCTTAATTTCTGTGTAAAAACCGACGCGATTTATTTCTTACAGTTCTGGTAAAGCATTGATGAAACTTTTTTGTTGTTTTTGTTTTTTTTTTTTTTAAATTCGTTGTTCCTTGTCTTCTTGCATGATAATTGAATTGATCGCAAATATCTGAAAACAAAAGAAAAAAAAAATCATTTTAATTAAAGCGAATTCTTGGCTTATCTGAAATTATAGTTGTTGCATTTAGTTTTAATTATAAAATAAAAACAAAAATTGGAAATTTTCAATACGTGCTAAAAGAATGCGCGCCCGGACAGTGTTGCAAACATTTTAATGTCTTAATTTAGCATATTGAGTACCTATTGACATTGAACTCAAAGCAATTTAATGGGTGCGCGCTATATTCTACTTATATATCTTTTTTTTTATCATTTAAACAGATTGAATCAGCATTTTGTTCAAGTCATTAAGTATATGCGAAAGAACATCACAATCATCAATCAATCACCGGAAAAGATCGCTGGAGGACACAAGACAATTTGAAATTGTTTTAAGATTTTATTAAAACAACGCGTGATAAATTACTGTTTTATATTTCATTTTGTTTTTCTTTTAACTGCTGTCAGTATATCGCGTTTCCGTCAAGATGTCAGAGGACTCTTTATGACACATTTAATAGTAGGTATTCATAACAAAAAAAAGAAGAATTTTTGCTGATTGATTGAATAAATTAAACGATCGCTCGTTATAATAATATTCATATGATTTTTGATTTTTTTGTTTTATTTAAAATGGTTATCGCGTCTAGACAAGAAGTATTTAGTTTCAAACGAGACAACCAACAAATACAATTCTACTTGCGCCCAATAATTATTCACAGAGATAACAATAACCATTTATATATTCGATAACATTTTCAATACAACGAACACGTGCGATTAAATTACATACTTATTTCATAATTGATGCAACAACAACAACAACAACAACAAGATCGGTTTTCAAATATCTTTGGATTGAAATTATTTATTTATCTTTTTCAAAAGTAAACATAAACAAATTTCGTTTTAATGTTACATCAAATTTTATCTTCCAATTGAGTTGAAAGTTTGTTTCAATAATGGATTTTGTTCACCGTTTCGATAAAATGTTGGATATTTCCGGATGGGATTTGTTTACAAAACCGACAATTTTTTTATCATGTTTTAATGAATGAAAACAGTTTTTGATGGTTTTTTTTTTTGAAATGGGTCAGGGTGTTTGATGCACATTTTTGTTTTTGAACAAAAACATACGTAAAGTTATTTTTTCTTTCTAATATTTATAAAATGTTTCAACTAAAATTCTTATAAACAATAAAATTAATTTTTGGAGACAAAAAAACAAAAAAAAACCAGAAGGAAAAACAAACAAACCAATTTTTGTCTGCAGACAGATTTGTCTTAATCATTAACACGTCATCAATGAGGAAATTTAATATAAGAAAAAAAAAACAATAATTAATGAATGAATCGCGATCGTGATATTGAATTTAAATGGTTTACATTTTGTTGTCCATTTTTTTTTTGTTTCTTTTTTGTTTCTGTTTTGTTTTTGTTAAATGTCATTTTTATTTAAGCAATTATAATCGTACGCAGGTCTTCTCGGTGATGACGACTTTGCCAATACATATATTTATAATAATTTCTAGATAATTTGTGAATATTTTAAGACCCAATCACAAACCGTATGTTTGTATGCAATTTGATAAGATGGATTTGGTGGTGATTTATTGATTGTACGTAAATAGTTTGTGGCGTATATGAATATGAAAAGTTGTATAGAAATTTACATTTGTTATGGGGCAACAGTTATCGTATGAGAGTGAAAGTTTCTGAATGTATAATAAATAAATTAAATAATTAAAGTTACTTAGAATGATAGCCGGGGCGAGGTGCTATAAACACCCAAATGCGAAACAATGTGTAATAACTTCTAAACGAAGGGTCCCATACAAAATTTACAATAACAGACCCCCCCTCATTTTCGAAGACGCATCCAACGGTACCCCCCTCCCCCCATTTACCCCCTCCCACAACCCAACAAAAAGTTTTAATGTACAATTTTGACAAAGAGATAATTTACACTAGAGGTGGGTAAAAGGGAAGCCCTAGCGGAGGAACTGGGGTACCATTGGATGCATCTTCGAAAATAAATGGGGATCTATCTTGGGTAAATTTTGTATGGGACCCTTCGTTTAGAAGTTATTACACATTGTTTCGCATTTGGGTGTTATCGCCCTCCACCATAGCCGGCAACTAATAGAAATGAACAATGGCAAAATGGATCGAAAAATGAAGAATTGAACGGTGTTAGCCACAGGATACTGAATAAGCTATAGCTCTTGGCGCTACGTTGTTCATTAAAGATATTCGGGAAACTTTAAAAGTAGAGATATTCTTTTGATGAAACAACAATGGAAAAGATGTGGTTAGGGTGGTTTGGTGGCATGTTCATAGAATGGGTGAGATTAGAGATTACCTTGATCTTCTCATTGAAAGGTCAAAAGGTTCCGAGAGTCATAGAGTTAAAAGGTCAATTGGCCAATATGAATGTCAATATGAAAGCTGAGAAGTAAAAAGACTTCAATTTCACATTTTTTTTCTGAGAATCTTTGAGTTGAATCGGGATGAGACCTTGATATACTAAAGGATAACCGAACCATCAGAATCAAAAGCCAAATGGTCAATAATCAAATGTTAAAGAGCTCTTTTATTCTTCATAAATTGTGATAATTTTATCTTATCAAAATATTTGCATGTCATCAAAAATGAAGCTCTGTGAATAACTGATGACACAATCAAAAACAAAATATAGATTCGTGACCTGTTTTACGTTAAAGTCGAATGAAAACAATGCTTTAGATCATTCGAAATTATTTAACAATCATTACCATTCTCCATTTCAAATATGTACATTGTTTAATTCTATTTTGATTACATCAAACACACAAATAATAATAATAACAAAAAAGAAAAGAAAAAGAATTGAATAAAAATATATTACCAAACGTTAAATTAAAAAAGTGATTGTACTTTAACAGAAATATATGATAATTATGTAATAATACACACAGCAGGCAACAAACACACTGCGGCTAATTATTATTTATGATGTTAAGATAGAGAGACTTGTTATTAAATTGCAATCAATATATAAATAAAAAAAAAAAAAAAAAAATGTTTGATGGCCACATACTCAAAATTTAATGATAAATATATACGTTTTTGTGCATATCATTTTATGGCCACACGGAGAGGCACTTTAGAGCCCAATAAAGTGTCGTTTTGGGTTTTTTTTTTGTTGCTATCGTAAAATCGATGAAAGAAAGTCTATCTCTTTCTTCTTCTTCTTCTATTTTTTTTTTGCGTTTATTCCTATGTGTGAAAACATACAAATAACAATTTAACCGACCAAAATATTTATAAATACATATTACATATTATTAATGCTCATCTATACAACCAGCCCATGTCAACCCGTGTTTTTTTATTTTTTTTTTGGTGTTAATATCAAAAGTTTAATAAATGAATATTTTTGTTATTTTTTTTTATGTTATCGATGAGCACTATTTTTTTTTTTGTTATTAGATTGGTTTGAGCACGACTTAACAATTTATTGTCCTATTATCGAATAATGCAAACCGATCGAAAATTTCACTATTTACATTTTTGATTACCAAATACTTGAAAAAATTGTAAATCAAACACAGTATGTATGTATAAAAAAAGAAGAAGAAGAAGAAGAAGAAAATGAAGCGCATATATTACAAATTAATGTAGGTTTTTTTTTGTTTGTTATTATTTGTTTTTATTTTCACTTGTCTTTCTTCTTGTTAAATTAATAATTCATTTAAATTCGAAATTCAAATTTCTAATTTCATTTTTTGAAAATTTGCCGGATGTGTCACAAAATCATAGACTTTGTTATGACACAAATATATAAAATATTATTATTGTTTGTGATTTGATTACAGAACACCAAGCCAAAGGTGTTATTATTAGATTCAAAAAATCTCTACTTTGTATTGTTTGTACAAAGAGACAGACATTGAGACAAAGTCATGTGTTACGACTTCACACAATATATTATTTTTTTAATTAGAAATAAACAGAAAAATATGTAGAGGGATTTATCCAGATTATTCTGCCATTGATCAACCTAATTTCATATAAAAACGATGGCTTATGCTTATTAAATTTAATGGTTTTGTGCGTACTGTTTATTTGGTGCGTCAGGGAGCCGAACCCGTATATTTTTTGAACACGAAATTTAGCCCAGAACCGAAACAGCAATAAAATAAATAAATAGAAAACTAGTATTTTTCATATACGAAACCAATAAACAAAATTTTTGGAGATTGTTAAGTTTTGACGTATTGGTGCTGTAATCGTGGTTATTGCAGTATTTTTACATGTGCTGAATATAGTGATACTGAACATATTTATAGTACATCGATGGCATCGTCAACTGATTGTACTATTAGTACTCACTACAATATTTATGTATATTGAGTTAATTAGATACTAAAATACTCGCAATAGAAATATTGTACTTTAACTACATGCGGGAACCAGCTTAAATAAATTAACTAGAGATGCAACGGATCGCCTTTTTTGCGATCCGGCCGGACCGGAGCTCCGGCCCTAAAAAGTTCGGCCGAACCGAATATCCGGCCGAATCAACCCGAATCAAACACGTGGCCAAAT
>JAABKK020036838.1:0-14068 GCA_011634745.2 Catotricha subobsoleta
GTTCAAAACCAGGAAAAAGATACTATTTTTCGCCAAAATCGACAGAGGGTAATATTTTTTTCAAATCTCAGGGGGGGTAACACCCCCCCTCCCCCTCCCATTGTGCATGTATGACCATATGTATACCAATCACAAAATGTACTCATACTCTTACTCATGTTCATATTGATTTTTCTCAAGATTGAATGGACCAAATTTGATAGCCATTGAACGAAAAATGTTTGAAAAAATTCTAAAACTGTTTTTTTTTTTTTTTAATTTTTAAACCGAAAACCAAAACATATAAAAATTAAAATATATATATATGTATCTTGAAGCGATATTTTGATTCTGCGTCCAAGGTGGGTAAATCATCAAAATCCGTCTAAATCCTGAGAGAAAAAAATCACGATCTCCATACTTCATTTAAATGAAGTAAAAGTGAATAAGTCATCGATAATTAAAAATATTAAACCTTTTTGTTGCATAAAAATTAATGAAGTAAAAGTGGAAAAAAAAGAACATTTGCGAAACCAATACTTACTTGATATTTAAAAAAAAAAAATCTCTTCGCGTAGCTAGTATTCGTGAGAGCTAAAAGGTCATTCACTTTCACACCAAAATGTAAAAGGTAGCGAAAAAAAATACCGCGGGCTCTCTCCCTAGCAGACTTTTGAGAAACTGAAAAAACATACTTACTATTTCTCAAAAATGCCGCGAACAAAATCGCGCTGTGGGCAAATCGTATTTTGGAAGGAAAACTGAAAAAACATATACTGCTATTTAATTTGTTTTTTCTATAAACCAAACTCAGGGGTAGGGTTAATACCACCCCCACATACACCCCCGTGTGCACGTTTGCCTACATGAATCCATACTAATTAATACTAATGGAAATATTTATTGCCAGCATTTCATCATCAGAAATTGTTTATTTGATAAAGATATAATAGAGAGAGAGAAATGGTTAAATATGAATACTTTCGCACTTGCATTAAATATTGTATTAAAATGTAAAAAATGATTTTTAAAATAGGCAACATGAATCTCATATGTTATAGTGATTATGATATTTAGGAGTTATGAACTATAAGAACTGTAGACTTTAGCTATTGCGATATTTAGGGAGGACGGTTTTTAGGGGTTAGTTTTTGGCATACACCAATTGCCAATACATGTTTATTTTCCATATAGATTTTGTGAAATATAAACACTGATTTCTACGAATATTTTCAGTAAAACGTTATTAATATTCATTGACGATCTTAAATGAAACAGTTCAAAAATCAATATCAAATTTTACGTATTTCATATAATTTTTGGTTCATACTATGGACCAATCTTTCATCACCAAGTCGAATATATTCGAAATTTTTTTTTGTCTCCGACCTGACAGATTAAATGACATTATATTTTGTGTGTTCTTCATTGTCGCATCTAATAACAAACACATATTCATCTTCTTTTTTTTTTTGGTTTTGGTTTATATTTTATTTTATTGAGCTAATTATTAACTTTATTTTCACATCACATCATTATTATATAACTAAAAAAATTAAAGCATTTTTATAATTAAATTTTTTTTTTTTTTTATTTGTTTTGTTTTCAGTATTTAAACTAAATTTCCAATATATTTTTAATATATTTTCTAATGAAGTCCTTATCCCATCCCGCAATTAATATGTAATTTTAATATCACCTTATTTATCATAAGAATAATCATAGATCTGTAATACATCTTCTATTATTATAGTCTATTCGCTTATGTCTTAATACAGTTTTTACTAAAAAGCCAATAATTTTATTTCATTTTTCGTTTTTGTTTTTTTTCTCTTTTTGTGAATTTGAATAAAAAATGAAAAAGGTCAATTTTTATTGTTTTGAGAATTTTTACAAAACTTCGACTAATTATTTTTTTTGTTTTTATTTTTAAATTTTGTGTTTTATGTTTTATATCATTTTTTCTTTTTTATCAAACGAAAAATAAACTATTTTAAGGTTTACTGCAATTTTTATTAATAATTTTTTTTCGATTAGATTTTTTTAAAAAAAAAAGAAACAATAACAAAAACAAAAACGAACGATTTGCAATAATTTTAAAATAACTAAATATCAATAAAAATATAAAATACTTCTTGTGTCATCTTACCAAAAATTCAGGAATATAAAACAAAACAAAAATAAATTGTTCATTCCTATTTCTCAATCAATTATGATTGGAAAATGATAAATGAAAAGATAATAATGAATTAATTGATGCGATACATCATTTTTCCAAAATCCTTCCTACCATTTATTATAAGTGGAGGTGTAGCAGAACGAGGAGCGAAACAATAAAATGGAAATTATATGAAAGATATAAAGATTTCTTTATTTCTTCAATGTTTTCAGGTGATCGAGTCAATTGGCATTTCTAAAATATTTTTATCGGATTTAGAAAAATTTGCTACCTAACACATTCGGTTTACAAAACTTTAAACATTTCAAATAACAGCAATATGTTTTTTTTGTTTTTAGCAATAAAAATCATTCCTTAAGCGTACATCTTCTTATAGGTGAATTTGTCACTTCTTGTTTGAATGCTTTTCTCATAAAAGCTCTATTATATAAGAAATTATACCAGATTGTGTTGAATGTATATACAAAACTTTGCGTACTCATCGTACCCTTCATAATAAGTAAAGAGCAGTGTCAAAATGCTCTATACACCGTCCGATAGATATTTCTCGACTACAATGTAAGAGTGGGTCTATTAAACGATTTATATTCGATTGTAATGACCCGCCTAAATGCGGTCTAAAATTAATTTGGTCTATTCTATAAATGCCCATTCGACTTTGTTTGGAACAGTTTTAATTGTGGTGTGTTGGTGCGTAGTACATTGTTTGTAGGGTAATTGTGCCATTACGGGGTATGGTAGAGCCCACACGAAACAATATATAATGTACATGTGCTCTGTTTTTCGTAATGGGCGCACTTATCCCATAACTATAGTATATATAATAAAATCTCCTAGCAAAACAACGACGAAGCAAGTAGTTTATTTTAATTTTATTTCATGTTCTAAATTTTTTTTTTTTTTTTATTTTCAATTTTTTTTAATTTGTTTTAGTGACATTGGCCGCGCTTAACCCTTTGATTAATCAAATCTAGGATTTTGTTCAATATAAATTTGATTGTTTTACGTATGTGGATAAGGATTTTTGTTTTTTTTTTACATAGAATAATTTTCTCATCAATATGAAGTGACAAATTATGCAAATAGTAACAATAATAATATGTAACATTTTTGCCCGAGCATATATTTAATAATAAACATAATTAATAATAAATTTTCTGTTTTCGGAAATATACTTAACAAAAAAAAGAAAAAAAAAAATCTTTAAAATAATAATAAAAATATAATAGATAATAAAATTATCTAATTTCACTAAAAATTTACTATACTAAATCATATATATTTTCTATTTCAGTATATGTTTGAATTGCAACGCAACTTAAGACAAAAACAATACTTTTTTTTTCTTTTATTTTTTAATAAATTCTTAAATATAATAAATGGTATTTAAATTTAACTAATTTCATTAGTTTTAATTACAAATAAAAGATATAAAGATATAACAATTTACATATAATTTCTATTTTTTTTTTTAACATTTTTTTTCATTTTTAAATTATTTGTTTTGCATAAAATATATATATTTAAAATGTAACAATCTTAAACGTCTAATTCGTAAAACAATATACGTTAATTTTAATAAAAAAAACATAACAGTTTAGTTTTAATTCAATTATTTATAGAGACAGAAAAATATATACAGGATGTCTCATAACAAATGGTACAAACTTCTTGGGCGTATTCTTGGGATCATTCTAAGTCGAACATATAACATAATTTTTTCCGAATTCGGAGTATTTTCGGAGTTACAGCCATTTGAATTCAGATTCGAACACATTTTGAAATGCTCACAACTTCTACAAATGTTAACTAATCTCAACGTAAGCTCGTTAGAAAGGCTATTAAATAAGTTAAACAAAATATTAAATAAGGTTTTTGTCTAAAACGCACAATTCTCGAGTTATTTTCAATTTTATTTGCCACATGCAGCAACAACAGGGCTCGATAATGCAATACATTTTTTATTCAATTATAACTAGAAAAATATGCACTTTAGACAAAAATTTATGTGATATTTTATTTAGCTTATTTAATGAACTTTCCAACGAGCCCACAAACGTTGAGACTAGTTACGATTTGTAGAAGTTGTGAGCATTTCAAAATGTGTCCGAATCTGACTTCTAATGGCTGTAACTCCGAAAATACTCTGAATTCGGAAAAAAATTATTTTATATTTTCGACATAGAATGACCCCAAGAATATGCCCCAGAAGTTTGTACCTTTTGTTATGAGATACCCTGTATATTATTATATTTTGTAAATATTTCAATGTTTTTTCTTTTTTTTTTCTCTTTTCTATTCCACATTCAATTTTGTTTTAAAAATAACAAAAAAAAAAAATAACAAAAAAGGAAAAACTATAAATAAAATAAAATATTGTTTTTCTTTTTACATTTATTTTTAAATGTTTGTATGGCTGGGCATTTATTTTGTGTCTATACATTATATATTTATAAGAAAGCCAATCCGAACATCGACACTGAATTTTGTTTCTAGGGCACAAATTAATCAGTTAAAAGTTTTTATTGCAATATAAGGCACATGATGACGTAATAACATTTTTTTTTCTTTCTTTCTTTCTTTTTTGTTTCATATTTAAATAATATCATCGTTTCTGAGGAAATGAATATTTTGAACATCGCGTTTCTAAATTGATATTGACGATAAAAACAAGATAGAGTCTCACAATTTCATTTCGATTTTAATCGCTATTATAAATTATTTTTCAATGTACAATTTTTCTTTAAGAAAGATGACAAAATATCTGCCATCTTTAAAAGTAAATATACGCTTCTAAAATAAAATATATATAATTTTCTAGTTTTTTTTTTTTTTTTTTTTTTAATTTTACAAGTAAGGCACCATTTGTTTTTTTTTTGTTTAATGTTTTCTTAATAATTTTTGTTTCCTTTCGTTTTTATTATTATATAAAATAGAGGCTATACGTTAAAATATTAGTAATGTGTAGTTGATTTATTGCAATATTTAATTTTATATTGTTTGAACACAATTTTTTTTTTTGTTTGTTTTTTATACTTAGCATGTATTATTATTTCTGTGTAGGTAGGTATTTCATTAAAATAAATTTTCTGCCTGAGAATATAAAATAACTACCACGTCTCTTATTTCAGTTATTTCGTTTTCAATAATTTTCTTTTACTTTAAATTTAATTTATTTATTTATTTATAATGTTTTTTTTTTTGTAAATTTATACGTATATAATTTTATTGGACAATTATTAATTAAATGGTTCTTGTGCATAGTTTTGTTTGTTTGTTTGTTTGTTTGTTTTTTATTTGTAAAAATAATTTAACGTTCACAGATTATTTGCAATTCTTTTTTTTTAATTACTCATCAGTTTTCATAAAATTAAAATTTATCTAATAAAAAATATATTACAATCATTGGAATGTATAAATTTTTATTTTTTTTTTTAAATTAATTATTTATCGTAAAATAAATCTTTTACGAAATGGACAAATATCATTTACCATACATAAAAATTGAGCAATAGGCGGCCTGGCCTATATAAATAGATATCATTTCATAGCAAAATTATAGACGTTTTTTATTGGACTTTTAACATATATTGTAGACCCGTCCGTTTTAATACTAATTTGCCAAAAATTGATTTAAAAAGGCATCTCAAATCAAAATTGGAATTTTTCTGAAGACATTTTTATGTTCAACGATTATCTAAAAATATTAAAAATATTGCACAGAAACATTTACTGATCCATCAAAATATTATTAGTTAGTTAAAGAGTACGTTCAGAAAACACAAATAAATTGTTTGTTAAACAAAATCGTTTAACTTGTCCAAAATTTAAAATATACTTATTCAGTTAATCAAAAAGAATACGTTCAGAAAGTCATCATTGTTTACCTTAAACTTTTTCTTGTAAAATTAAATAATCGATTTCTGATTTATGAACGCGCAATTATGCCAACTATGGATATTTAATTAAATAAGCGGTTTCGACCTAATTGTTTATCGAAACAATTTATTGCTAAACTATATTGTTGGCTCCTCCTGTAATTTTGTTTCAAGAAATAGTCATAATTTAAACAATCAATTTGTATTTTCTGAACGCACTCAAAAATACTATTTGTGCGTTTTAAATTTCTCTCTTATTTTAATTAAACGGCATCGTTTAATGTGTGCCAATGGATGTCCCCCCCCTCCCAAATAAGATAAATAAGGTACGTCGCGTCAAAGTTAGAAATATTTGGAAGAAATTGATAATTCAATAAATATAATTGATGATTTTTATTTCTGTGAGAAAGTTGTGGAAGACTCCAATTCTTCGCTCATATTTATTCACTGTGCGCCTACGCATCGATGCAAAATATCATATAATGGACGTTAAGTTACCGAAGGCTTCTTTTTTTCTGTGAGTCATTCATTTAATTTAAACAGTTGAAGATCACGGAAAAAAAAATTATTTATTTATTTTCCAAATGATTCATATTGTCTCTTTTTTTTGTATAATATATATATTTGCATATCGTCAATAAATAAATAAAATAATCATTGCGTCTGCAATATTTTTGCAATGTGTATTACAATTGTTTGTTGAATTCTCTTTCTTTTCTTTATTTTTTGTTTTGTTTGTTTTTATACCGTTTAAATGGTAATGGTAAACTATTAATCGTTTTATAATTAGTATTAATTGATTTAAAATTATTTGGTCATGCGACCATATCGATATCACTCACTAACGAATCTGGTGATGATAATAAATTATGCGTTGATGATAATATTGGATCACCAATACAAGAACTAATCGAATCCATATGGTGATTATCCAGATGATGATGATGATGATGATTATTTTGATTATGATGAGAGGACGATAATAATGGATCGCAATGTTGCATTGTAATATCATTATTACCATTACTATTACCATTACCATTACCATTAATACTATTATGAAGATTGTGATGTTGATCGCCATTCATATCATTTACATGATGATCATTTAGTGATGATGATGGCGATGATGGTGAACGTGGTGAATTAAGTAAATGATGCGATAACATTGGATCATGAACAGGATGATGATCATCTTCAATTAAATCTTCCATTTGACTAAGACTTAATGTTGCGGCTTCTGATACAACATCTGGCATCTAAACATATTAACAAAATATATAGAAAAATTAATCAGTATAGATATAATTAGAAATTATTTTTATGTTTTTAATATTAATTGATTGTCTTACTTTTCCTACAATATCTAATATTGGAGGTGGGTGATTTCTTGTCGGACTTGCTTTATTCAAAAATGAATTTACCAATTGTGAACCGTATGTGCTATTGTTATTACTGATGTTATTAAATTTATTATAATCGGATATTGGTAGACCGTGCGATTTTACTTGCATTTCCAATTCCTTAAACAAAACAATTATGTAACAATATTATTCAGGAATTTGGTAATATTTCGAAAAGAAATATGTTAAATTTCACATCATAATTACCTGTATTCGTAACATTAAACGTCGATTTTGATGTTCAATTTGTTTTTGTCGGATCTCATTTTGCTTCAAACGTGTGACTTCGTGTTTTAAACATTTTATATAATCTACAGATGATTTCAATATTGTTCCTTTATTTGGACGAACATCACGTACAACTTCATAATATGGATCATTATTTTTTGGTAACAATGTTCCCAATTCTTTAATTCGATCATTTATATTAAAACGGCGACGACGTTCAACTAGATTAAAATAAATAAAGAAAAAAAATATATGAATTAATTTTTTGCATTAAACAAATTATTAAAAGATTTATACTTGTTAAAATGAAGCACTTGACGGAGAACAACAAAGTAACCCATATTTCGTTTTTACTAACTTCATTGCCATATAGTTCTTAAGCCGCTACCAGCTACAAGTTTTTGATGTTCTACACTTTTGTTCCTAAAGTCTTGTGAACAAAAGTCTAGAAAAACTTCTTGCTATAACGATTTAAGAACTATTTGCAAAGATGTCAGTAAAAACCAAATGTGGGTTACTTCGTTAATTCTTCAAGCGCCAAATCTAAAAATCATATTTCAATCAGTTATTTCAGAAACTCCATAAGTCAAGGCGCGTTAAAAATTAATAGCTAATTAATTAGTGGATATGGAGCACCTACAGGAGTCACGATTAATTAGGCATCCAAAGGAGGTTTAATATAAAACAAAAAAATTGTCAATGACAGTTACAGTTAGTGGGAAAACAGTTTTCTTTGATTTCCCAACAACTAACCTAAAAGTGACTTATGGGGTTTCTGAAATAACTGATTCATTTTCATTTATAATGAGAAAAAAAAAATATTAAGAACGGACGGAGAGTTTGATTCAAAAATACATGCATATATTATATTGAATGTAGTTTTACAATGGTATTAAATACCATAAAATAATAATTGATAAATGTTAAATGTTTAATTATATTATAATTTTAATGTGCTGTGCATTACATATTTGCTACATTGCTTCTAGTCGGTTTAACTATCGTTTGATGCTGGATAAATTTTCAATTTAACAGTTTTTTTTTTAACGGTATTTCAAACATTCTGTTCGATCCGAAAATGGAAAAACTATTTAATGGACGGTGTTGGGTACAGAGATTATTCTTTGAATCATCTGCATATTTCTGTTGCCTATATAAAATCCAGATATAGATCGAGATCTACAGATTTTTTTTTCATTCAATTAATTCATTTAAGTATTTTGTTTAACATATTATACATTTTTGTGAGATACAATTATAAAAAGTGTTCAGCAACTGATGACATTATTATTAAAAACATATTTAAATTTGTGTGAAATTTTTGAAATTTTTAAAGGAAAATGAATGAATTAAAAACCTTTTTGTGAAGCAAAAAAGATAGATCTACCCGATCAACCACTCGATATCGAATTTTAGCGAACGGTACGGAACTTAAGGAAATCTTTAAAGATCTATAAAGATCTATAAAGATCTTTAAAGATTTCGCTAAGGTCCGTACCGTTCGTTAAAGATCGATATCGAGTGGTTGATCGGGTACAAAACAAATCATTATCAGATCATTCTAAAAAAAAATAACATTGTAAATACATATTTTAGTTCACAGTTCGATTTATTTAAATTTAATATTAAGTTGTTAAAAAAACGGAGGCAAATTTTCCCAAAATACAAAAAGAAATTTTCGAAACCAATACTCGATTTTTTTTGCCCAAAATGAAGTAATAATACATATTTAAAATACTTAACCGCTTAATTTAAACGAATGGCATTTATTAAATAAAAAGGGTAAGGTGAAATATAATCAACATAAAATTCAATTTAAAACTAATATAAATGATAATAAATAGATTTCTGTGCATAAAAATTAAAATTATGATAAATAGACAAATAAATAAATTATGACATTTTTCATTAAAATTCGTCGAAACAGAATAAAAAAAAAAAAACTTCAATTTGAAACTAATTTTGTATTTAATTCTAGACAAGTTCATGATTTTATTTATAATGTTTTGCATGCGCAACTTTATTTAAAATGACAGAATATACGTTTATATGAAATTCTAAACCGCACGAAAACATTATGCTGTCCAACCACGTTGGAATCTATTTGCTGAAAATATAATTAATCTCGAATAACTTTTCAATATTTTTTTTTCATTTTTTTTTTTCTGTTTAATTCGTGTTTTATAATTTGTTTCGGAAATTTTAGTAATATTTAATTTTGTATCATGTATTTCAATATAATAATTATGATGTTCTTTTTTAAAGGCCATGAAATGTGTTAAAAATTCTTTGTTTAATACGGGCAATAAAATTATTTTTGAAAATATTTTATTTTTAATATTCAATATATTCAATAGTAATAAAATTAAGTAGTATCCTCGGTAATATCTGTGATTTTTTTTTTTATTATTATTTTAATGTGTTATTATTGGTAAGAAACTTTTGGGAACAATTTTTGGCGGAAGAAAAATAAATGACATTATAAATTATGGAAAAATATTGAAAGTGACATTGAAGAAATATATGATTATGTCATTTTTCGAAAACAAATTTGAAGTTATGTCCTTTTTCTAAACAGTAGATACATAATTACTCACGATAAACGTTTTGAATGGTGAAGCCAACGATGTGCTTTGTAATATTTGTAAGGGACAACCACATACAGAGATGCAATGCAATTATAGTATGTGCATTAGGGTGGATCGAATTTTTTTTCATACCTTCTACCATCATTTATTTAGTTGTATTTGGTCTTTTGATTAACGTGTCAAAGGGATTTTGAAAATAAATGAAATGTTCGATATGCTGTAAGCCGCTGAAGTTGTGAAAATCGCAATATTTGACCATATTTGAAGCTATTGTATCTCTGTACCGTTACAACTAATTGTGTATCTGTTTTATTATGCAGATAGCGTATGGCAATGGCTTTCAAATAATATATTGGGCATTCGTAGTTTACTGCTAGATTCGTAGTTATCTTGTATTGAATTTCACCAAAAAAACGATTTTTCAAAATCGGATAACTACGAATAATGCCCAATATATTATTTGAAAGCCATTGCCCTACGCTATTTGCATAATAAAACAGATACACAATTATTTGTAACGGTATAGACATACAATAATGCTTCAAATACGGTCAAATATTCCGATTTTCATAACTTTAGCGGCTTACAGCACATCGAAGATCTCGTTTATGTTCAAAATCCTTTTACCGCGTTAATCAGGCGACCAAATGCAACTAAAAAAAATGATGGTAGAAGGTATGTAAAAAAATTCGATCCACCCTAATGTACATTATTTTTTCTTAGTGCAGTCATAGGCGCCGCGTCTATATTATCAGTTAGATAGTATAAATCTTAAAATAATCAAAATTTTATGAAAAACACATGCTCAGTTTTTTAAAATTTACGTGCACCATAAAACTATAGAAATAAGTCTTTTGAATAAATTATATTCATAATTGGCATTTTATAGATAAGTTTCGATAACATATTGTTCGATTTCATCGTACGGATATAAATGTAAATTGGTACTCACTCATATTATGATTATCCTTTTTTTGTCGATCTTTAGCCAGGGCATGCATTTCAGCATCACTTACTGTTGATGGTTCTTGTTTAATGAGTAAATCAGAATTACTGCCACTGCCACCACCATAAGATGCTTCTAATTTTAGTGAATCGGCTAATGAACTCGATTCAAATGATAAAATATCATCTAATAAATCTTCGGCCTGCAACAAAACAAAACAAAAAAAAATGAATCAGAAATTAATGTACTTTAATTAATAATAATCTGGATGAATGACCTAACTATAAAAAAAATTGTTCAATGTGTTCTCATATTAATGTGAATCAACATAAATTAATAACTAATTTATAAATAGCTTACATTATTTCATAATTTATTTTTTCCATTTTTTTTTTTTTTTTTGCTGTAGTAAATAATAATAATAGACATTTTAAAATCTGCGCAAACAGCAAAACATTTTTTTTACTGACATAAAAATAATAGATAAGGTTAAATAAATACGTTTTTGATAAAAACAAAAAATTATTTCACTGTTACCAGATTTCAAATTATTTAATATTCTTTTTTTTTTCCTCTTATCTGCATGTAGGTAGGTAAACATTATAATTTATATTGATAAATGGAATGAATATATCTACAGTTGTTATACCGGATTTGCATTGAATTATTGAATTCAATAAAACAAAAAATAATAACCTCCCTTTTTTAAATAGAAAATAATAAAAAATCTATTTGTTTTTCATTTATCGATCAGTTGTCGCTACCGCGATCCAAAAATAACGACTTAGTATATATAATAATAAAAATAATATTTTTTTTATCATTTATAACAATGAAATTATGATGATATTTATCAATTGAATTAAAAGCATTGGTCAGTATTACAAAAAAAAAAACAAAAAAAAATACCTCAGCAACTACCCGATCTTGCGAAAAAAATGCTTAAAATGCTCAAAATAAAGTTGAGAGCAAAAAAACGGTCTTCAGTCTTCACATACCGCGGAAAAAACCGCGCTGTATGCAAATCGTATTTTGGAAAAAGTGAAAAAAATCGTGCAAATCGTATTTTAAAAAGTAATAAAGTAATATCTCTTCTATATTTTAATATTCTCTTTTAATCCATATACATATTACAAATAATCGGTACTACCCATATTCTTTTTGCAACTCTACCCGTTTTTGGCGCAACTACCTCTTATTTTAGTCTCTGATACTACATGTAGTATTATTATACTGGCAGTATTATCCATTCTAAGTAAACCACATTCTAAGTGGACCATCATAAATAAAATTTTCCCAAAACGTCTAATTAGTACTTCTTATAATTCTTTCTCGAAAATTTAGTTTTTCTGGATTTAGCTTTGGTGCGACCAAATGGTGGTCCACTTAGAAGGATAATACTGGTACCTATTAGAAATATTTCATTTGTTAGTAGTTAGTTGTATCTCAACGTAATCAATATTCTGATCATCAATTAAAATACCAGTGATTGGGAATTTAAAACAACATATTCAGGCCTCGGACTCCTCCTAAAATCCTAACTTTTCCTAATTCCTCCTAAAATCCTAATTTTCCTCCTAACCTCCTAATTTTCTTCCTAAATTCCTAATTTTCTTTCTCCTAATTCCTATTTTTATAGTGAAAAATAAACGAATTTCACTATTAAAAAAATCTCCTAATTTCTCCTAAAAAAAAATCTTCTAATTTCCTAAAAAAAATCTCCTAATTTCCTAAATTGTTTTTCATAATTTCTTAAATAGTTTTTCATAATTTCTTAAATAACACTAAGAAAACTCCTAAATTCTCCTAAATTTGTTCTCCTAACTTCCTAATTTTTGATAACCTAACTTACTAATTTTTAGAATCCTAACCTGAGTCAGAGGCCTGCATATTCTAATTCTTAATTAAACTGCCAATATTTTCGACTGAAACCTTCGAAAGATTTAAAAAGCAAAAGGTTAAATTTAATCAGTATAATTTCCCTATTTTCTCATATTTTTCTAAATGAAAATAGTATCTGTTTTATGCATTTCAATATCAGTCGATTTAATAATAATTTTAAATATTTTGAAGCCATAGTTCATTAATAGAACATGAATATGTACTTACTAAATATCTTTGTTCATAAATAAAGAGATTATTATTAGTACATTCTTCGTTATTGAATTGCAAATTCTGACATTAAAGTTTTTTTTTATTCTTTAAACATTATAACGTATTATCATTACGTAAATTATAATAATGAAAAAAAAAAAAAAACAAACAAACAAAACAGAAACACTTTTCGCTTTAATCTACCCGTTCACATAAATCCCATTATAATAGTAGTTGATGATACTACAGGTGTTTTTATTAATAAGTAGCTATAAAATACTCCAATCTACACATCACACACCAATTACGAGTACAGATACATTTTAATTACATTGAACCTGTACAATTTCAAAGTGAACATCGCGTACATCATTATCATATTAATTAGATAGATAAAAGTTATATTTTATGACATAATTTTAGTAATTGCATTAAAATTTATAAAAAAATAAAATAAAATAATAAACCACAAAAAAATAAAGAAAAAATAAAAAACCGATACCTGAAATAATAGTAATTTGTAATAAATAATTAAAATTATAATATAAAATATGTTGATATAGCCAGCCAGCGTCAGAATGCGAGTTTTTAAATTTATATACTATATGACATATATAAGGGTGGATCGAATTTTTTAGAACTGCCGGTAACATCATTTTTTAAGTAGCATTTGGTCTCCTGAGTAACGTGTACTGGAATGATTTTGAAAATAAGTTAAATTTCGATGTGCTTGAGGCTCTTGAAGTTGTCAAAATTGCAAATTTAAAGCACTG
>JAABKK020036860.1:0-14056 GCA_011634745.2 Catotricha subobsoleta
TTAGGGCTCACTTTTTCAAAAACTAACTCTTATATGAAAGTTTTTTTAAGGAGAGGTCGGAGGGGGTTCCTTTGTATAGAAGAAAGTTGCGTCATCTAAAAATAATGGTAGTTGGTCATACAACCCCTTCTCATCCCATCAACCCCCTTTGAGATACACTCGAAAATATGTAAAAGTCAGTAATTTCGTACGGGGGGTTCATTAAGGAATGACCCAAAGGGGGTAATTGTTATGAAAAAAAGTTGTACAATTAAAAAATAATAGGACCACTTCATACAAACCAACTCTGCTGGAGTCATCGTTTTGGAGTTATCGGCCATGCAAATTATGATAAATAATTATTATTTTGTATGGGGGGTTCCTTAAGGAGTAACCTAAAGTAGGTAATTGCTATGAAAAAAAGTTGCGCAATTAAAAAATAATGGGGCCACTTCATACAAACAAATGCTCTGCAAGCCGCCACTTTAGAGAATTATCTGAAAATGTGAAATTTTGGGCCAACTACAACAACAACAACCTCGTTGAGCATGGCGAAATAAAAGTCAATTGACCCAAATTTAATTCTGATCATAGTTTTAGACCTTGACAATTCAGAATATGCGCGGGGAGTGACATTTTTAAACACAATATCTTTTTCATACATTTAGTGGGCAGTCTAATGAATATGTATCACAGAACTTGGTCATATTTCATAATACATTTTTTTTTTTTAAATTAAAGAAATTTAATTTATACAATATGACCAAGTTTTGTTATACATATTAATAGTTACAGTATATGCATAAATGTTTAGGGGTTGTCCATAAAGAACGTCACGCTGTTTTGGGAGATTTTCAACACCCCCTCCCCCCTTGTCACAAATGGTCACATCAGCGCGTAACCCCTCTTCCCCGATGTCATGTCACAAACTAAAAATTCCAAAAATTGTTACATTTTATACAAATTAACAGGACAGTATAAAGGAATTAAATAAAATCAAGACAAATAGGAGGATAGATATATGTAATAGAATTATGAAACTTTAGAAAATTAAAAAAAAAGAAGAAGATCAACATTAAAGAATAATTTTTTTTTATGAAATTATTATATAATTGACATATTTTTATAGATCATCATCTGATTTACATTCCTTTCAATAAAAAAAATAAAAAAAAAAAATGCATTAATTTTATTTAATTAAATAACGATATCTTTATATATTTTGCTTTGCTAAACATAATTTAATATAGAATATAATAATTATAATACGTAATAATGTTTATTTCTGGTTCTTGGTAATTTATCTAAATATAAATGAATTTCACAATAAATTGTATTATAGAAAATATATATAAATTTATAAATTATTTGGAAATGGGAATATTTATCTCTAAATAAAATATTCAAATATAGAGGCGCTTCTATTTAAGTTAATAACATTGTTTTTATAATACTAATCAGTAATCAGTAATAATATTGGTTTTTTTATTTATTATTTTTTTTTATTTTATATATTTATTATGTGTATTGAATAAAAATTTAATTCTATATTCTATTCATCAGCTAGAAATCTGCATAAAACTTCTTTTTTTTTTCTATGTAATTAATCCAGTACGTTATTTTTTTCAATTATTTTTGAGATTTAAAAGAAATAAAAATGAAAAAAAAAAATTATAATAGTTGATTGCGTATTAAGTACTTCAGTTCAAAGGGTAGAGGTTACGCCCATACAATATTCTATCCGTTGATTACGACCAAACGATCAATTTTTGGATGTTTAAATGCATTTGACAAATTGTTCATCTAATTAATATACATAATTCGCATACATAGACTATTTTCAAATTAAACGCTTAGTTTAGAAGTTATCGATGCTTAAATTTCACGACTGATGATATCAGCGGCGGCTGCGATATTCAAAAACGTCGATAACATTAATCTGAAAATAGTCTATGGTATGCGAATTATGTATATTAATTAGATGAACAATTTGTCTAATACATCACAACATCCGAATGTTGGTCGTTCTGTCATAATCAACGGATATAATATTGTATGGACGCAACGGTCCCACCCTCTGCTTCTGTTATTAT
The DNA here is from genome assembly GCA_011634745.2 of Catotricha subobsoleta. Taxonomy (NCBI): domain Eukaryota; kingdom Metazoa; phylum Arthropoda; class Insecta; order Diptera; family Cecidomyiidae; genus Catotricha; species Catotricha subobsoleta. The sequence continues at coordinate 2,073 of JAABKK020036860.1, forward strand.
ATAAATTAATACTGAAAATAACCTTATAATATAAATTTAGCATAAGTTGTGATAATGTTTTAATACTTTTTTTTTTGGGGTCATAATCATTGCTCAAATAAATGGAAAACTTTAATTAAATCTTAAACTAATTGTCATTAATTAACATGGAATGAAATAAATTCAATTCATTTTTTTTTTGTATACAATAAAGCCATCTCTGTAAATTAAATATCTGGACAAAATTTAATACACCTAAATTGATATCCCTTAAATAATATATTGGGCTAGTTAGTTCTTTACAAACTTTTAAAATTAAATCATACTTTTTTATATATTTTTTTTTTTATAATAAAATTAAATTTAGTTAAATCGTATTGTTCATTTAACCATAAAAGTGAATTCGAGGCAAAAATAGTTGTTGGATGTTTTTTTTTTTCATATTTTTGTAATATATCTTTGTGTGTTTTGTGTGTAAATAGATCAAAATAAGACAATGGCATTTTATTTTATGCATATAATGTTAAATGTGAAAATCTAGAAGAACGAAAAAAAAATAATAAATACTAACTCAAACTAGAGAGTTTACAATTAACTAATTCTATAATCAAAATTATAATTTTTTTTTGTAAGAAGACCAAATTAGTTGGTTGACATTTTCTTTTTTGATCGTTTTAAACAGATACATTACCAAACAATTTCTTGTGAATACATTATTTTGTCACTTTCGATGAAACAATTTCAAGGAAACGGAGAATGCGTTCAAGATTTCTGTACAATTCCAAGAACGCCTCGAAATCAGTTTTAGGTATAACCAAATATTATTTAATTTTTGATTCCGGAATAATGTTTTGGTCGGTGGTTAAAATATTATTTTCTACTTGATTCTGAGACATATTTAATGATATGTCGGCCATTGGTAATGGTTTTGCAACACCAATTTTAACAACACCTTTCGGTGCACCTTTTAATGCTTGTACGGCTTGATCCAAAGATGAATTTTCCAGATTTATATCGTTCACAAATAGTAAACGATCGCCAGGTATTAGACGACCATCAATTTGAGCAACGCCACCAGGAACAAGAGATCGAATTACAATTAATGTATCATTGGCATCAAGCGGATCCTTTTTAATTTACGGATAACAGTTAGAAAATGTTTTTTTTTTGTATATCGTATAAAACTAATTACCTGATAATCTAAAATAGAAAATCCAAGTCCACGCTCCCCTTTCATGAGTTCAATGATTTGTGGCTCTGAGCTCCACATGGCTAAGCCAGTTAGTGGCTCTAATGATCTATAAATTTTTGTTGATATTCAGTTGAATATATTATAATTTAATATATTGTAGAATAAATACCTTGATTTTAGTTTTGAGAAAGATTCATCAGCACCCCCACCGCTTGTCGCTAAACTACCATCTGATTTAGCTTTAACAAGACGATCAGATGTTGGAATTAAATCACTCAAATTTTGTGAACCACCAAAACCCATTGCTAAATTTTTTCGGACATTTTCTTCAGTAAATGGTATCATCTCTACATCACTCCGAGCACACACCATTCGTACATCTTGAGGTAATTCCTTTAAAATAGAAACCACTTCTAAATGATTCATGCCGAGTAGACGTTGTCCATTTACCTCTATTAATAATAAAATAAATGATTCATTTATTGTTTTTTTTTTTTTTTTTACAAATTAAGTAAAAGTTAAATTAGCAACAATTGTTAAATGTAAGCTTACCCAAAAGTTCATCACCTGAACGCAATAAACCATTTTGGCCAACAGGACCTTCAGGTAAAATGGAACGTATGTAATGATGTGGTCTTACTTCACGACCGCCTTCAACATCTACAGTGCCCTCTAATGAAATTCCCAAACCACTAGAAGCCGCAAATTTTCTTATTTGCGCAACAATAACTTTTAAATGTGTTCCCAATGCTGATCGCCATTTATTAATAATCATATTCTCAATATCTTTTGTAAGTACAGATTCCACACAATACTTATGTTTGTTTAGTGTGGCTGGATTCAAAACTATTGGAACCAAATTATTTGCTTCATTTTCATTATTTAATAAGAGATTTTCATGATAACTGTCATGTTCGATGTGATTTTCTTTTTGAATTTGATTTTCGATTGAGTCACGAGCATTCATTAGCTTTCTTGTACTCATAACGGCTACAGAAGATTCAATAATATTTTTTTCTTTGGGCGGAATTGCTGGTTTTTCGATTGTTTTTGGTGAATTGGAAGGAATATCATAAACACTATCGTGTCCTGTGTTTGCGTATGGCGATGTTGATGATGATCGCCTTATATGCTCACTCGATCCGATAATTTGCTGAGAGTTTGTTGAGGTTACACTATGAGGACGACCTGGTCCAGTAAATAATACTCCACTACCACTAGGAGTGGTTGGTTTCAGCTCATTGGCAGCTATCGCTTGCTGCAATTGTTCATATTTTGGTCCACGAAGATATCGTTCTAAGCAGAGGCACACAACAGTTCCACTCTTTTTTAGCACTTCGACCGCTTGATGGTTTGAGTAACCTTGAAGTGATTGTTGATCTACTTCTATAATTCTATCGTTTACTTGAATTCGTCCACTTAGACAAGCGGCACTACCAGGCGATACACTTTTCACAAATATTCCGGACAGTTCTTCTTTTTCGCACACGTAACCAGCTATCGTAATACCTAGACCATTTGCATCTTTTGTCAATTCAACAATAAAACGTTCAGTTTCTGGTAGATCCAAGTCAGTTGGTGGTGACATTGGTGGACGATTTGCTATCAACTTTTGTGATTCTTTTATCTTTTGATCTTCAGTAAAATGAAATATTTCATCACCAGTTGGCGTAGGCGTTGATGGTGTTGAATTTGTTCCTAGTATATCACCATAACCAGCTGCAATCAAGTAGCGTTCTAGTTCAGTTGGATCAGCGAGTAGCCTAAAAAATAATATGTTGAAATGAAATAATTGCATCAAAATCGATATAAGTATATAAATAATTTACCTTGCGGGAACAATTGCGGTTCCTTCCATTTCTTGATTCGTTTTTACTGGATCGATTGGTCTGGCTACAACTAATCGAACATGTGTTCCAGATTGTCGTAAAACATCTGCCACTTGCTCCGATACCATATCATGTAAATTAACATCTCCTATTTGCAAAATATGATCACCGCTAATAAGTCTACCATCCCTATCTGCAACGCCGCCAAACTTAATTGTTTTTACAATTACACCAGAAATTCTAGCACCAATGATGCCAAATCCCAGTCCTGTTCCATCATTTACAAGCTCAAGTGATTGTATTTGTGCCCATTCTGATGCCATAATATCATTAGTATAGTTTGATGATTCATTTGCAGCTGATTGTGGCCGATCATCTTCAACTCGATTTAAGTCTTTGAATAAATGATCTTCATTCAAACCAGATGATGTTCCATGCAAATTGTAATCCAATTTTGCTGAAATAGTTGGACTATTTGGGCTTCTTGGTGATAGTTGAGCAGATGGAACTCTTTGCTCATCCGGATAATCAACATATAAGTCTAAAGGTGGAGGTACATTTAAAATCAAATCACCTGAAAGACTTATATCAAAGTCATTGGGCAATATTGATGGATGTTGATTTATTTGTGCATTCAATTCAGACACTGAGTTTTGTATTTGAATAATACTTCGAAATACAGGATCTTCTAATATGTCAATTATTGTTTTCAAACTTTGCGCAGTATTTGATTGAAGCTTCGGATCATCGGATTCATCAACGGCTTTCTTAATTGCTTCAATTTGTTGAAGAGCACTAGATATATCTGAATTAAGCAGCATTTTTTTTTTTTTTTGTTTCTACTGTTTTATCACATTAACAATATATATTAATTTTTTTGTCGTTCAATAGTTAAATACTCCAATGGATAAAAAAAAAAAATATATGAATTTCCAAATAAATTAATTATGTTTAACACTTCTTCTACACTGAGCAAAATATTAAGGCTTTGGATAATATATTTGTAATGGTCGATATCACAATTTAATATACTTGTAATATTCGTTGTTTATTTGCTAAATAAACAAACAAAAAACACTTTAATTTAATAGATTTTTGTCGAAAGAAAATATCAATTTTACTTTTTCATCTCAAATAACAACACACCAACTATATATTTAATGGCTGCTGGGTGTGACAGAATATTGACATTGACAGTTACAACGTTGTCCATGGTTTTATTTTTTTTTTCATGGATTTCATGGATGTGAAATACATGAATGAAAAAGAATATTGAATTCGCCTCGTTTCTAAACTAAGTGTACGTTTACAGCACGGCATTATAATTTAATAAGATTAGAATGCCGTGTTTACAGTTGTTAAAAGTGATGTTGGAAAGTTGGTCGTTGCTCGTTGTATTCAATAAAAAGATTTCTCATTAGTTTATTTTGACGTTATATTTGCTTTTATTAGTCAACCAACTTACAATGCAACTTTCAACGATTGTAAACATACACTAATGTATTTTTTTCAAGAAAAAATAATCAATTTTAAATCTTTAAGCTTTAACTCACAGATACGAATTTTCGAGACAGTTTGTCTGCTTTTTGAAAAAGTGAGATACGGTAATGTTTTTAATCTCTTTTGTACAGAAAAACCGCGATGATAGTAACTTTTTGAAACATAAAAGATTTGTAATTTTCCACTAAAGAACTGAACAAAATTATATATTTTTTTTAAATCGACAGAGGAAACATTTTTTTTTCTCAAAATCATAGCTTTTTCCATACGAAACCAACCAACACAACAAACAAAAAAGGACCTTAAAACAGTTTCTGAACTGTTTTAGAAAATATACAGTTTAAAAAAAGTTTTTGTACAGTTTTATAACTGTTTCAGCCCATACGATTTGGGATTTTTTTTTGTATGGAAATAAAACAGTAAAACAATTTTAAAACAGTAGTATATCTAATATAAAACTCAATATAAAACTGTTTTAAAACAGATTAAACAAAATTAAAATAAATATTTTTTTTTTTTGTTACATTTTTGCGGTCACCCATCCCAGTACTCGTTCGACTTCTTGCAACTTAACCTCGTGTTCAATTGTCTGCTTCGCTGTGCACTGTGCTATCTAGATCTTGTTAATATGTGATATGTGGTGCCCGTATTATTTTCTTATTTTTTCTGGTTTTGTTAAGTCCTCTTCATCCTTTAATGTTCTGAAGATAGTCGAGACTAACAATATGGCATGGATCTAGTGTCTCGTTTAACATTGCGTCTGGGAGTTTATGGCCACTAAAGTTTATCTGCTTCCATGTAACAAAATATAAAAAATAAATAACAAGGACATGATTTCAATGTCAAAGGCTACTATGATCTCTGAGAGGCAGTGCATTTTTGAAATGTGGTGATGATGCGTAGCTTTAAGATGTAATGAAGCTTGTGCAAATGAGTTGGCAGCCTGTTATCTTACTTTTGAAAAAAAAAAAAGAATGTACATCTATTTCTTTCTTTTTTTAAACATTTTGTATAAATATGTGTAAATCTTTTTACAAAATGGTTACATATATGTAAAAGAAATTTAATATCGCTTATTCATTGGTACCATCTTCATTTTATCTACTTTTCTTTAGATGCTATTTATATTTAATTCTTTAAAAAGAAAAATCCCTTCATATCTGTCCAAATCTCTTCATATTTCTACGTTCTACCTATCCTTTCAAAAATATCCTCATAGTATAGCATCTTCCTTATGTTAAAGGATGAAAGAGCCATCATAAAATCTAAAAGTGTATTCTAATGGAAAGCAACATAGATTTATGCGACTACTGAATGGTCGATCATTAAAATCGGTTCACAGACTGCAGAGATATAGTGCCCAGATAAACACACAAAAAAAATCAAAAGGGGGCAAAAAATAGTCGAAATCACTTCTTTTTTTTTCAATTATTCAGACAGTTTGGAATAAACAAAATTTCTCAAAAATAAAGTAAAACAAAAATAATCATTTTTTGTTTTAACCCTTTCGCATTCGCACGGGAATTAATTTGAACAGTCGAGAAATAAATGAAGATATCAAGTCTTGTCAAGACTAATAAACCGTATAACGGGTATACCCAAGTGGTGAAATGGCGTGTCAATGGACGTGAATTTCACTTGGATGGATCGAAAGTTAAATGAGCCTGTTTTGATAATTTAATAACATACTTTGATATTTTAAGAAAAAAAAATGATAATTTAAAAACAACCAGCCTACTTTGATAATCAGTACTTTGTGTGGGTGTAACATACATAACGGATATCCGAAAACAAAAGTTTGAAAAGTTGACTATGTCTAAAGTTATCGCTCTGACGGACAGATACAAAGGGCATTCCCATAAATTGGTTTCACCACTTAATAATTCTTATTTGTAAACGAAAATAATTCTACCTGTAGTTTAAGAAATATTCTCGATTTAGCGTAGAAAGTTCAGCCAGTAAAAGCTAATGTGTAATAGGCGCCTATACAAAGACCATTTTTAAAAGTAAACAAGAAAAGATTCAATCAAATTCATACAAATCAATGGATAAATACGCTTAATTGTTCAGCAAGCAGAATGCTTGACGTCTTTGTGAAAATGCGATATGAATTATGTATTTGGGTTTAATATCTTATGTAGTGTTTTTTTTAAAATTGTTTGTTTTTCGTTTTAAACAAAATGTAACAATAAATGGGATATTTCCACTTTTAATCTGTGATTAATTTCGAGTATCTTAGTATCTTAATATTCTTAACTATCTGAAGGTATTTGTACTAAATATTGCTGAAGAGCTCTTTAATAACATTGCCACATTGCTCGCATATCTACATTTTTGTACAGTACCTATTTCTGGTATATATTTTTCACACATTAAGTACTTACACATTCTTTTTCACAATCTTTCTCTCACATTCTATAAATAAAATATTTCAATACTCTTTTCACAATACCATAATGTTATATTTTTTTTATGACAATATTTACGCAAGTAGTATTTGACCCATTGTGACCCTCATCACATAACACCTATCAGTTCCAATCTCTATCACACGCACACATAAATATTTGAATTATATTCGGCGCATTTGTATATATATGCAAAACAAAATGATTCATAATAAGGCAACCGATTACCAATTTAAAAGATTAATCGGAATAACCATACAAACGGCGATGGCAAAATCAAATATGTATGAAGAGATATTAAATTGCATTATTTTCAATTAAAAATGTCTGCATAGATATCGAAAAAAAATCACCAGTTTATTTATTAATTAGATATTTCTCCTAATAAAAGTCAAATTCTTCATAAGATTAATTAAAATTATCACATAATTATTCCTAATTATATTGAGCTAAATTTACAATTACAATTTGGCTACAGTTTTTACAGTGAGACGCAGAAGGTCCACCAAAATTTAATTTTGAAAAATTACTATGAAGAAAACAGCCTAAAGTTCTTTCTGCTTACTATTTTGGTAAGTAATTTACTCAACAACAGTTTATATTTCTTTTAGATTGAGATTGTTTAACAAAGATGTTCGAATTATGCACATGTACTACGTACATGGTTTTGAAAATATATTTTTGTCTATTTTAAAAGTGTTTTGTATTTGAAATACAATAAACAAAAACAATCTTTCAATCTTTTTTAAATAAAAAAATTAATATTCTTTTTTAATTTGTGAAAATCAATGCAATCTTATTTAGTAGCGGTAATCAAGCAAGAATTAATGGACTTTTCTCGTAAATATTTTACTTTAAAGTTTAAACTTTCTACATATAAATCTTAATATGGGATAATTTGAAACATATACAATTTGTTGGCTATCATCAGACAAACCTACTTGACATGAAATTTTTGAAATGGTTTCAAAATGAATTGAATACGAACTTAAGACTCTTGATTTTCCCTAAGAAATATACAAATTTTTGGTTACAAATGAATTAGTAAAATTCTTTTATATCGATTTATTGATCTACATCTTTTTCAATAGGTTTAATATTTCAACTATTTAGTTATATGTGAAACGCATTCTTTTCCTCTGGGTATTCTATTTAATATTGCAATAAAATAATTTTATTATTATTTTTTGTTTACATTTCCATGTTCGTTTATGCCACATTCACAAGACATAAAATCGCCACTCAAATTACGGACTCAACCCGCTTTTTGGTTTATTTTTATGACATGATGTCAACATATATAAAATTTGATTTGTGTGCGCAATTTGTGTCCCGATTTTGTACTATATGATTGTAGCATTCACTTCCTCTATTATATTTTTCTATTTAATATGTTCTTCATCGAACGAAAACAAACTTAAATATACTTAAACTTATAGAAATAATTAGTTTATTAATTGTCGTCAAAAACACTTCAAATAATAATAAAACTTATAATATTGATATTTATGTCACGTTGCTTGCGTTTGTTCAATGAACAATATTTTAGTAAATAAAGAAAATAAATATTATCAAATTAATGATAAAATAACTACGACATATATTAATTTAAAGTCTGATGAAGAATTAAAACGGTTATCCCAACATTAGATGATAGCAACAAAATGTTATGTTCTTAATCGACATTATTTCATAATCTGGAACTGATCATACATATATTGTTAATGTTAATGCACAAAGTAGAATTGTTAGCCCTTACAAGACAAACATTTTTTCGAACGAAATTTTTAGTCGATCTCTTCTACTTTACGAGGTTTTTCCGTTTAACTAATAACTACATAATAAAACAAAAAATAATAACATATTATTATATTAAATGAGAAATATCTGATAGTCTAAAAAGAACAATTGAAACTTACCTTAGCAAAAATATTATTTTTACCAAGGCTAAACAATTATTCTTTGTACAACAAAATGATTCGACCAATATTTTATGAAATCTCTTCGATCACAAACATAAAATTTAGTTGCTAATGCTATCTATCATCTAATGTGGGATAAAAAAACCACATAAGACGAACTTCGAAACGTTGGTGTAAAATTTTTAGGTAATATTTTTTATCCGGAGGAAATGATTAATAGAAGAATATCTGGTTGGTTAAATAAATGGATATATGTGAAATTCAATCGAAATTTCTCACCTATTGATTTTGTTCCAAAAAAAGAGAAGTGCTGAAGCCGACAGACAGGTTTTATGGTTTTTACTGTTTACTATTTGAAAATCTGAGTTTTTGTCCAAAAAATAAAACAAAAACAATTTTTTTTTTGTTGTGATCTCAACTAAATTAACGAGAAAAACATGCTTTAAGGTTTCTATTTTGAAAAAAATACAAAAAAACCAAATGTATACCGCTTTTTCGTGAAATTTCGCTACCCATCCATACAAAAATGAAACCGTGGTACTTACCAACCATCTTGTTAAATAAAAGATAAGTTAAACATTTAATATAAATATGTAATTGAATAAAATATTAAGATATAAACACAATAACTTTATATAAATATACTTTCATATACCCATAGGTGCGTACGCTTTTGTTTTCTGTGGGGTAGATTTGAAGAATTTTTTTTCACTTCCAATCGAAAATATCAAAGGTGTTAAAAAAAATGGGCCTTAGCTTCCTCTCTTCAGAGTAAAAATGTCGATCATTTTTTTTATTTTCAAAACTCTCCCCCTCCCCCCAGCGTACCTACTTATACCTTTATCAATATCTTATAACTTTCATCTCAATGCATTCTTTATATTTCATCATATATGAACAATTTTTTGTTATTTTTTTTAGAATAAAATATGGTTTATGCATTTATTCTTTATTAATAATCTAAATATTTAGATATAAACAATTAAATATAAATAACTTTCTATTAAAATAAACATCCACATCCGCATACTTCAAGATTGATATAATTTTGTAAATTAAAGATAAGGATAAGAGTCAATCGAACGTAAATGAAGTTAAACTAAAATGAAATTGTGTTGTGTTTTTATTTAAATTTAGGTGCAAATGAAAACTGAACAATATAAAGTTTTAATAAACAAACTGACTACACATTTGTTTCTCAAGGGCAGTGCCGTATTTGGGGCTTGGTTTGTGGTCTGAGAACCATGAGACCTTCGCTAAAATATAATTTTTGTACTTTTTTTGGTGGAATAGTATGTTTTTCAAGTTTTATAAATACAATTTGCGGACAGCGCGGTTTTTTTCGCGGATTATGTATGAAAAAATATTTTTTTTTTTAATTTTTAAAATCGTAAAAGTTTTGTTTTTGCTCGCAAATGGAGTATTTATGAAAGGTATTATTAAGACCCTTTCAATTTAAAACCAAGAGACCTTTATACAACTAATCTGGCACTGCTCAAAGGAATGAGAAATATAATATTTCGTTTTATTGCATTAGTAGTATTTTGTTGAATCAAACCTTAAATGTAGGCATTTTATATTAATGTTTGCTTTATTTAAAAAAACCATATTTTATTAAATTGTGCAAGCGCATCGTATCACTCTTCAATAATTCAATTGTTACTTGACTACTCGTAATATTGAAATTAACTATTACTTATTTATATATTATATAAATAAATAAATATTTTAATTATTATTGATGAGACATCATTTCTATTTTAGGTTTTATATATAATTCTTAAACTTGAAATTCGTTATGTAATCGAGAAAATGACTTACAATCAGGGATGCGAACCCCTTGATTTTTTTAGGAGTTCGGTTTAGACGTTTTGGTTCTAATCAAGTAAAATTAAGAGTTCGGTTCTAAAGGTTTGGTTCTTGTAAAAAAATGTAGGGGTTCGGTTCTTAAGTTAAAAAAAACGTGAAAAAAGCGGGGGCTCTTGAGGTTGCGTTCAGTAAAATAGTAAAATAGAGTATAATTTGTTCGTCAGATCCCTGAAAAAGAGTAAAATAAAGTAGAATTTTACATAAATGCACAATATCGACAAAAATTGAAAAAAGTTTCGGTTCTGATAAATTAGGAGGATTTGGTTCTGAAGTCAAAAAAGCATCGGTTCTTGAGGTTCAGTTCAGTTCGGTTCGTTTCGGTACGGTACGGTCCGATTCTCCGCTTACAATAACTATGCAGTTAATATTAATAACTCGCATAAATAAATATAAATATGTATATTGTATTTGTTTAAAATCTAAAAAGTTTATTTTTGTTTATAGTTATATATGGCGTATATGAGTGTAAAGTTTGTTTATATGGATCATTTATTTATCGGATAAAAATATATCTGCTGAAACAAAGAACATTTAACTTCAGTCAATTATATCTTTTAGTTTATTTATTAACTTTAATCAAACTAATATTTATTACGCACATTTAGATACAAAAATATCGATTTATTTTTTGTAATAAGATTGCGGTTTTGGGCGCTAATACCCTTTTTTGGATGATTTGGATATTATGCAATTCAATATAACATCGATTATTATAATTTGATATTAGCTCACAAGATCGTATTTTTGGTGAGTACATCAAAGAGGAGCATTGAATTGAAGTCTATTTTACATTTTCGAATTATTTTTTTTTTTATCTGTATTTGGTTTTATAATTAACTTTAATTTAACACATACATAATTTGTACGATTCACCTTCTGTGATAGACGAAGAAATTTAGAGGTTTTCTCGATAAAAAGCAGTAGTGCTGTTAGGGAAATCAAAAATTTACATTTATACAATAGGGATGCAAAACATTGACCATTGTAAAAGTATAGTTTAAGAAAACAAATTGAGTAGTAAGTATATTGGGGCTATAGCCTAGCATATCGTCATTTATCAAATTTAATGTCCCTAGGTGGTACTGCTTACTATCTCTCTAAAAAATAAATTTACTTTTATAAATTAAAAAAAGGCTTTGGATGGATGGATCAAGAGGGGCGTAGGCCGCAAGGGCCCATTATGCGTCCCCGATGTTTGGGTTTTATTCGAGTTCAAGAAATCATTGAACTCGTTGAATTGAGTGCACCAGCTCGAAGCGTCTGGAATTTGAAATAAAACTCCAGA
>JAABKK020036871.1:0-14056 GCA_011634745.2 Catotricha subobsoleta
ATATTAATAATACTGATAATTTGAACGAGGTAATAGTTCTATGACGACAAATTAATTTTTAAATATTTTATTTCAATATAACACAACGTTATCTCAATGCGCCATTATATCAGAACTGGGCCGGTCGACCGAAAAACCAAAAAAGAATTATTCGGTCATGACCAGACCTACAGTTCTGGGCGCCAAATTATAAGATTGTTGGCTTTGGTATCTTCGGAAGAGTTTTAAAGCTACTCAAGTGGAACATGTTTGCTATAAATATGCTAACACAGTAGTTTATATAGTTCTGAAGCTATAGTCAATAGCGTTGAAAATGATTGAAAAAGTACGTGTTTTTTTAAAATTATTGACTAACTTCAGAACAATATGATCTATTGTCTTGACATATTCAGTAACCTTTTTCTCCTTGAATGGCTTTAAAACTCTTCCAAAGATTTCAAAGTTGTAGCCTACATATAGTGTTGAGGTTGTCAGTAATTTTGACTAATGCGTACTTTTTCAATACTATTGACTCTAACTTCGGAATTATGTGAATTACTGTTTTGGTATTTTCAGTAAACTTGTTCCTCTTGAATAGCTCTACAACCAATCTGAACTTTCCAAAGACAATACTCTTATAATTTGATTCCCAAAAGTGTGGGTCCGGTAATCACCGAATACACTTTTTCGGTTTTTCGGTCGACCGGCCCAGCTATGTATTGTATTCAAATGTCCAAATTATTATGTTTGAAATTTATATACGCTTTAAAATCGAAGAAAAAATTCCAATATTGTGACGTCACACGGGGGAGTAGGGGATAAGAACGTGTGACGAGCTGTGACAAGGGGAGTAAGGGGGTATAAAAATGAAAAAAAAAACGCGTGACATAATAAGCGAACGATCCCTTTATAGAAATACAAAAAACAATATTATTGCACAACTATTTCTGAAAAAAAAAAAAAAAAACATAAACATATTAAATTATTCAACTTTTTATATTTTAATCTTTAATTATTTACATAAACTTACATTTTTGATAACAAATTTTGAAAATAAAAATCAATGTGAAAAATTACCATAGATTTTTTTTAATTTTACTTAAAAATTTTAAAAATTAAATAAATCGGCATAAATTTCCATCAAAAGGTTCGCTTTATCTTATCATTCAAATACATTCATATCTAACATATACTCATTTATGCCTGTGAACATTTAATTCAAAACAAAGTTCTTGTTTCGTGAAGAAACAATCCAAAAATATACGTACCAAGTTTCGTCTCTCGTCAGAAACATGATATCGATATCCACCATACACACAAAACAAAACAAAATATAAATAAAATGATAAAACAAATAAAAGTGAATTTACCCTAACGCATTGAATAGAAATTCTCTGTCCATACAATATAAATTCTGTTCCTAACCAATTGAAGAACGCAAATATGTCTTCATTTTTCTGATTGCCTATTCTGCAGAATGGTAAATATTTCACTTGCCGCTACTCATTTGTAATTTTGTAAAGTTACCATTACCACTACATGTATTTTGATAGTTTTAAGCCACAACTTATTGTTTTTTTTTGTTTTAAACGCAAGATTGTAGTGATTTTGTTGATAAGTAATTGCTTCTTTGAAGAAAAATTATAGTGTATAATTAAATATATTTATTTTTGTTTAAATAATAACAATTTGACAACAATAAAAATTCAAATTTTTGTGTAGCGTTTCAATTTTTTTTTTAACTATCACGTAATTACGAAAAGAAGAATTTTGTGCGAAATTGCATACGCTTCGCAGGAGCTCTGCTTTGCTTAAATGCAAAAGCATAACTAAAATAAAAATCTCACAATTTTATTGAAAACGAAATCCTATATAATATCAGGCGCACATAATTGACATAATACGTACAGTTTTATATTCGATGTAAAGTATATTTTCCGCGCTGCTTCAAAAACAACTCAAAAACGAAAAAAAAACGTTCATATATGGACTTGTACATGTTTATGTTTACGTATGTATTGCTCATGGCATTCTTATGAATTGCTTTAAATGAAGATAAAGTTACAATAGCATTTAAGTAATTTTATTGCATGTTTTACGAATAATTTGGTTATTTGAAATTTAATAATTATCTCGGTTAGATATCATTTATTTGTACAACATTAGAAAATAATATGAATGTAAGTTTTGTATTATATTTTAAATGATTTTATAGATTTTTTTTTTACCCGCTGTGATTATTTGAATAGTTCTAGTTGTCGTTCAGTTTTACCTCAACAAATCTTATTTGTAGAGTTATCCATAACATATTAACAGGCAAACAGGAATTAAAACAGTGAATAGAAACCTATAGGGAGCATGCCACCGGTGGTAGACAATAGGACTCGTAAAGTTTTGAATATCGACAATAGGACGATATCGCGATATTATTTATATACATATTTCTATGTTCACGAAGTTTAGGAATATAAACCGTGATAATCTATCACCATTTAGTTTTTATTATGTTTCCTTATTAGAATACTATTACAAATACAATCAACAGATTATATTTGTCTCGTTAGCTCAAATTTTTTTATGGTATAGGAACCAAAATTGGATTAAATTGAAAGAAAGAAAAACATCTTATTAAAAACTAAACTCAAATTTAGACGGAATTTTTTGAAGAAAAAAATTTTCAGACCTCCAGCGGGAGGTATTTCTCGCTTTTGAAAATCGTCTGCACTATTTTGGAGAATACTGATCCTGGAATGGAAATGTTCAAATAATGGTACAATTTTGCTGTAGATGATGAATCCATTTCTAGAGGAGGAGGAAGTTTTTAGCAGCATTCAAACTTATGACATCATCGGTAAAGGAAGAGATCAAATGTTCCCCGAAAAGGCTTTCAACATCCATACTTGAATAATTTCTTTCGAAGTTCTTCCATGAACATATTTATTCATGTAGTTAATAAAACCTTTCTGGTCTTCATCTAACCTTTGAGATAAAAACTCCTTGCAGCTTGACGCTACTTCATTTCTCACTGCTGAAGTGCTGACCAACATCTTTTGGTAGATACTAGAGAATTCACAACTCGTCTTTTTGAGACTTCAACATCATTTGGTTTTGAATCATTTTCATCATCTATAGTTGCATAAGATTTCAACAATTTATCTTCATATACGCCTGGATAAGGTCCAATTTCCATCAAGGTGATTGCATCAAGAGCAATTTTCTGTAAATTTCTATATCAGTCAATAAAATCTCTGATTTTTGACCATCTTTTTGAAGTTTTTAAATGTGTCTCAAAAGATTCATCATAACGTCTATATCAGTCAATCAAATCCCTGATTTTTGACCATCTTTTTGAAGTTTTTGAATGTGTCTCAAAAGATCCATCATAAAGCATGTGAGTTTCTGCTGTTCGCCACCATCTTCCCATTTGCGCAAAAATCCTCGAGCTAATTAGATTAGTAGAGCAATGACTGGGACTGGGTGGCATTAGGTGGCACTGATTATCACTACGTGGCACTATCTGTTCCCTGGATGGCACTAGTGCCACCTACTATGTAAGTTAAAATACGTTCTGGGACAGGGTCATATACCGTAATTCGAGAACGTGCTAGATTTTTTAGACCAGGAACTCTTTTACATTAATATATATTTACTCTACATGCATTCAAAATACATGAAATGTAATTTAATATTTACATAAAGAATTATGCCTTGGATGGGTAATGTATTTTACATACACATAACTATTTTGTATAGTGTGCCTACAGTCACAACTGCACCTACCTAACAATTTTACATCTACTGCATAACATACGGGCCCAACGGATTATAATGTGCCCACAAGTCAGAAATGACTTCAATTGCATTTTCCAGTAAATATTTTACTAAGAGCGCCTGGACCATTTTTAGTAAGAATTATGCCTTACTCTGTATACATTATACATAAGTGAAATGTGATATATTTTTATTCACAATTGAATTATACCTTAATTTGCATGTAAACTGATTTCAAGAAAAGCAATGTGTCATTTATTCATCTCCTTAGCTTGAAGAGATAGATATATCATACGCAAAGATATACATTACCATCCATGGGTGCTGCATTTTTTTGTGGATATAAGTTTACCATAAGTATCTCCATAATTTTTCCACAGACAACCTCATATATCATATATCAAATGAGGCTTTGGAGAGATAATCCATCTATTATTCAACAAAGAAATTTCTTTGCAGCGCGGTTAAGAAAATAATATTGAATGATGAAATTACTAGTTTTGGTCATCCTGAAGAAAATGGTTTGATGATATATTGAAATAATATATAAACTAAATAACATCCTCAGACCTCCAATTTCACTATAATCACCCACACTTAATGTACACTTTCCTTATTCCATAAGATCAATGTACTTTAAAATGTATGGCTGAACAAATTCTTTCATTTTATAGTACATCAATTACATATGGAATAAGAAATAGTGTGTCTTATAAGTGGACATCTTTCGCAAAATTGGATACCTTCAGCTGAGGTTTAAATGCATTGCTTCGATATACCGTTAGACAATTATCTGCAGAATGACTAAATCCATACTCAATTCTCTACAGATTTTAATTATTTGAGTTTGGGTTAAAGAATTAATGTACAGTGTTGGATTAAAACTTTATTATTTTGCCTATCTCAGAGAAGAGAGAATGATATGCTGTTCAATTTGTGTCACCTTTTGTTGAGAATTCAAAGTATCAATGGTGAATTAAGATGCACGTAAAAAAGATTTGTTATTTATCGCAAATTTTAGCAATCTGCAAATAAAAAAGCACCACTATCTTGAATGGGTGGACAATTTATGTAAGGGTGGGAAAGTGGTATACGAGGCCATGAATCGGGCCAGTATTTAATACTAAAAAAATTATTAAACATGAAAACCAAATTTTTTACATGAAAACCAAATAAGATACTTATTTTTCGAAAATACATATATTAAATTTATTCTTAATTAAATATGATTTTCAAAGAAAAATTAATTATTTTAAATATAGTTTTACAGAACAAAAAAATTATTATAGTTTTACATTTATTTTTTTTTTATGATGATATAACTAAATCATCATGGTTTTACATTTCAATAATTCTATATTATCAAGTGGACAAAATGATAATATACAAAAATTATTCTAACACAATAAATATAAATTGATGTAAATTAGATCTGAAAAATTGAAAAAGCGGAAATGGTTTGCAAAAAACATAACTGTTAATAAGCTTTAGTTGTTTAATCTAATCTTAATGTAGGTATAAATCTAAAATCAAATGCATAAAAGGAAATTATCTAAATTGAAAATGCTAAAAAGTTTCAGTAAATGTTTATTTAAGAAAATATTTGATTTTAATTTTTCAACATTTTTTTCATTATTTTATTCTTTATTATTGACATTTATACTTATCATTATTTTATTCTAGACAGGATTTCTATTTACTTTTACAAAGACCAAGTCTTAAAAAGAAAGCAATTAATGTCATGTTAATGATAACAAAAAAATAAAATAAAAAATAGTAAGATACTTTTATTACCTTAACTAAAATTATTTGTGATTTATGTGATGTATATATTGAATTGCCTTACAAAACGTGTTTCAATAAATAAAAACAAAATGTATAATGTATATAACTACTTATATATATATATTTATATATATATATTAAGTTTTGACTTTTGATATAAAAACTCATCAGCTTTAAAAACTACAGGCTAAGTGTGGCTTGGTTTGGTTTCTGGGCTCTTGGCTAGTATTTTAGCTGTTTGATCTAACGCAACCATTTTTACTGTTAGAATATAATGAAAATAAAAAAAAAATACATTTAGTAGGTAATAAATGTGTAAATCAAAATAAATCGCATCAATAATAAATTGATGTTTTCTTAAGCGCTAGATATATTATTTATATTACAGTATTGTTTCATTTTCTTTTTCCATTTTATAGATTAAACACGGTCCGCACCAATGTATACAGAAGTTCAATGGAGCATCCCCATAGCAGCCGACATGGTTATCATATTATCTGCATTTGGGGTTTAGAAAAACCACAAAAAAAATCATATTTTCATAAAATCGTTGTTTTGCTGGTTCTTATCTGTGAATCTATAGTAAAAATCGTCAAAGCTATTTATAAAATCTTACAGATTGAAAAATATTATTACATAATTCAAAAAAAAAAAAAAATCGATAACAAACATGTTTTTATTACTTTAAAAAACATCCTTTTTGCATTTGATAAGATTTTAAAATGTCAATAGGAAATTTAGTGGATGAAACAACATCTTAAATTAATTAAAAGTTTTTTTTTTTTCATTTTTTGTTTCTGTGTGTTTTCTTTTTATTTTCTATTATTATTTTTGTGTAAAGTAAAAAAAAATATTATTTATACATATTTTAAATAATATAAGAGGTTATTTAATAATAATTAATAAATAAAAATGAAATTTTAAATAAATTTGAACTTTTCATTCTTTTCATTTTTGTTAGTTTCCTTTATTATACAAGTTGCAAATCAAATATGTATGCATTTCCAATTACCAATCGGATTAAAAAAAATTGAAAATTTTTCAAAAAAAAAATTAAAAAATTAATGCTTAAACCAAAAGGAAAAAAAATGCGCACATAAAAAATTAATATACTTCTTATATAATAATGGAATGGGCAGTGTGAGGGCGGATACAGTAATAAATAAAAAAAAAACAGAGAATTATTTTACATTGCAAAAAAACGTTCAACAAAATGCATTAAAAATGATTGTTTTTAGATTCATGTAGCAAAATTTCGATTCGAAATAAATAAAACATTTAAATTTTATATTTTACATTTTACATTTTGCAGGTTTAACTTAAACTTAAATCTAAATGCTTTTATTTGAAATTAGACATTTTAACAGAAAGTTGCATAAAACAATTCAAATATATAGAATTAGGAACAAGAAGGAAGCCATAATTTGAATAAAAATTGATTTTTTAGCGTTAAATTCTACAATAAATTAATGATAACACTGTTCAACAGCGTTTTTGGGATTCGGATGCAACTATCACAATCTGATAGGGGTTTTTTTTTTAATACAATTTAATGGTAAAAAGTGTTTTTCTCCAACACGTCCAAAATCACATTTATGTATATAATGTATATTTTTTTACTTAATTTAAAAAAAAAAACAACAGTTCAAAAAGCTCATTTTGATGTCGACTTAATTCTGCGTCTAACGGTGGGTGAATCATTAAAATCCGTCTACTCAATCCTGAGAAAAAGATTGGTAAACTTCAGTACCTTTTTTTTCTTTCAATTTTTTTTTTTTAAATTAATATTTTTTAATATTTATTTTTATTTTTTTCTTTTTATGAGTTTAATACTCGCAAAAATTATGTCCTGTACCAAAATAAAAAAAAAATAATAAGAAAAGAAATAAAAAAAAAAATCTCAAGTTTACCATCCTTTTTCACTAAAAATTAAAAAAAAAAAAAATTTTGGACATGTTTGAAGAAAACGGTTATTACCATTAAATTGTATAAATAAAAACCTATCAGACTATGCTAGTAGCATCCGAATCCCAACAATTTTTTTCAAAATTGTTGGACAGTGTAATTAAACAATCTCTGTTAAAATTAATTTTAATGCTGGTAACAGAAATAATATTCACGAAAAATCATGAAATGTACGCATGCTGATTCTTTTATTTTAAGCTCTATTCAGCCATATTACGGTGGCTTCAAAACAAAAAAGAAAAAAAAACACATCGAACATAAGAGTTTCGGGACAATAATTTCACGTCAATGCATAATTTTCGTTACTTATACCAACGTTTTTACTAAATACTAACATTTTTATAGATTCTTATTTCTAGAAATTGTCATAAAAATTCAATGTTTTTTTATTAATAAGGTTTTGGAGAAAACAAAACTTATTATTACGTAATATTCTATAATATTTACAGATTAAACAGTTTTAATTTAATAGCTTCTTATTGAAATAATTGTAAAGTGAAAATTTAATTTGTTCGAACAGTTACAAATATAAATTAATATTATTTTTTTAAACCAAATAGATTAAATAAAATTTAATGAATATTTTAATTGACAAAATATAAAATGCGTCATTTCACAATATTGCCGATAGATATAATCCTGTCTTAAAGATATAATAAAGGTACATATTTATATTCTCTATAATAATTAATAATTTAAACTATTAAATTTATTCTGTTTTAATACTTAATGTTATTTTAAAAACGTGTTGCTCAATTATGTCACAATACGTAACTATTTTGAATTTGTACGCGTGTATGAATATTATATATATTTATACAAATTTCATATAAATAAAATATATAAATATTATTTCACTATTTCGATAATATTTGGCAATTTGACCATTACATTTTCTAAATTTAAATTGCACCGATAAAATTATCGAAATATAAATTTCACTGGAGATTGAAATTTTTTCTTTCAAATATCTGAAATAATGATATTATAAATTAATGGATGTTAAGTTTGGAAAAAAAAAATTAAATAAAATTTAAATACCTTCAAATATCTGAAGAAATGAAATTCAATGTTTTTCCAGTTTTCTTTTTTTTGCCTTTTTTATTGAATCTACATTTGAATCTCCTTCACCTGAAGTAGAAGGTCGATTTTTTTCAAAACATTGATTGATATTATTTACTTCATCAAAATGTCTTGTTCTTGATAATAACTTGATTTTCAAGTCATCAGTGTGACAAAGTTTTTTGCCATTTAATTCTGGGTTCGTGACACTAATCTTTACATTTTTATTATTTGTTAGTAATAATAATGACAGAAAATATCGAGATGTGTATGATTTATCGCGATTGTCCAAAACTTCTGAAAACGCGATTTCGTGATTTTGATTGTCTTCTGGAAATAAATCGATGATATCTGAACCTAGCTCGTGAATGTTAAAGTTATTTCTTTTTTCGGATTCCTTTAAAACTGGTCGCAGTGTCTCATGCCATTTACTGACACGTTCAACCATCTCACGCATATCTTCATTTCGTGCTATCTCCTCAGAATTGGATTCATCTGAAATGTAAGAATATTAAATTCATTCTAGTCATATTCAATCAAGGTCTGTCAAAAATTTTGAAAAAGGTTTTTTTTTTAATCGACTGATATTATATTTATTTGCAATTATAAATATCGATGTCATCATAAATATAATAAAAGTTATGGAGAAAACAATACATGAAAATTGTATAGAAACCCTGTCAATAGTTATTAGATTAAAGTGACTGTTTCGTTGTACATGAATTGAATACACTGTCCAACAGGATTTTTGGAACTTGGATGCCACTAGCACTAGGGTTTTTTTTATACAATTTAATGGTAAAAAGTGTTTTTCTCCAACACGTCCAAAATCACATTTTATACAAAAGATTGGTAAACTTGAGTACCTTTTTTTTTCAATTTTTTTTTTTTAATGAGTTCAATACTCGCAAAAATTATGTTCTGTACTAAATAAAACAATAAATAAAAAGAAAAGAAATATTTTTTTTTTTTAAAAAAATAGTTCTCAAGTTTACCATCCTCTTTCACTAAAAATTAAAGAAACGGTTTTACCATTAAATTGTTTAAAAAAAAACTATCAAACAGTGGCATCCGAATCCCAACAATTTTTTTTGAAAATTGTTGAACAGTGATATTTATCCAAACACGGGAGAGAAACTTACCTTGTGCATCATTTAACGATTCCATAAAATTGTTATCAGCGGTTTTTGTTGGACCTGTTTCATTATTTCGTTCACAATCGTCGAAGCTTTGTTGTGATGATTGTTGGTTTCCATTATTTTCTGATTGAAAAAGACTATCCAGTTCTGAAAAGCCTGAATCTGCCTGTTCAGGTACTGTGATATTTTCTGATATTTGGTCATTTATGCTATTGTTTGTATTGTATGTTTGTGACAAAGTGTCCATTACACAGATACCGGAATCTATGCCAACAACATTATTAACTTTTTCTGGCATAATTTCGGAATCTTGAGATGTTGAACGATTTATTGCTATTGTAGTCGCGTCGTTATGATTTCCACTTTCATCGAATGCATTATCAATTGCCGACAACGACAGCATACCCATTGCTGTTGTAGTTGTAGTTTCATCGAAACCAAAAAAATCAGCATCCTCACTCATATATGATGCTGTATCGAAATTATTAACACACATTGTCCCATCGTTCATTTTCATTATCTTTGTTGCTGTTGAATCCAGTTTCGTAGTATTTTTGCGTTTTCTTGCTGACATCCACTGATCATATTCTTCAGTCAATTTAAATATTCTAGATTTTGTTAATAATTTTTCTGGTATTTGTAATAAATTAGGGGTCAATGAAAATTCTTGTTTTATCACCTTGGCTATGTCGAAATTTAGTAAATCTTTCATCGGACCTTTCAAGTCAATTGTTAAATCATCTGGCATATTAACATACTGATTCATTGGATAAAATATGTCACGCATTTCGACTACAGGACTAAGCATATTTCGATCATATAAATCTAAATCGGATATTTGAACGGGTGAATTGATAGCCGACGATCCAATTCCTTCATCTAAACTTTTACGATGTGATAAATCGTTTTCTTTGCTCTCATTGTTTGTACTATCATAATCTGTTGAACATGTTGTTGTATTAATTATTGTTGATGCTTCTGTCGTATTAATCGTTTCAGTTAGACTCTCCGTGTTGACCAAAGTCTCATCATTAGTGATCGAAATAGTTGTATTATCACATATACTTTCTGCTTGCGTTTCACCCATATCAATTCCCGAGTCACTTCCAATCATACCATTTTCGTCATCTTTAATACCATGAAGAATATTATTTAAATACGTGCCAATTTTCAATTGTACCAATTCTTCAATACTTAACGTATTCAATTTTAATCTTGCAAATTCTGCAGTGTATTTTAACATATTTAAATAATCGCTGTTATCTTCAATATCAATATCATATACCTCTTTGAGGTGTTGTGCTGAAAAATAAACACAATATTGGTGACGATTACAACGTTCGCGATCTGCTTCTTGAAGCTTTCTAAAAACTTCATCTTCCGAACTCACTGACGAACAATCATCATCTTTTGACCGAGTTGGCAATTTAAGGAATACTGGTTCATCAATTGTATCCATAAAGATTCTATAATCACGTAGAGAATCAATATTTACACTGTCATTCTCATTAAGTCGAAGGTTGTCGTAAAATGCATGATTACTACTTTGTAAATTACTTTGCAGTACATTTATTCGAGGAAAGAAATTTTTTAATCTTAAACGATCATCGTCTCTATCAACATTTTGCAATTTTTCGTGAAGATTAAGCGAAATCTGAGACGGCAGTGCTGTTGTAAATTCTTTTGGTTTAAATTCCATTGAACTTGAATTTTTCAAAAGTTTTTTTGAACGTCGACCCTTTTGATTATCCTTTTGCTTTTCTTTTGATGTTCCATTATCATTGGTATTATTATTTTTCTCAGCATCGGCGTCAACAGCCGCAGCCGCTAGATCCGCTGCTCCACGTTGATTAAATTCCAATAGAATCCTTTCTAAATAATCAACTTTTCGACCGTAAATTTTTGCAGCACTTATTATTAAAAAGGCTGCCTCACTAAAATTTATGTTTTGCTTATTACATTTTTCATATTTGTCCAGCCAATGTTCAATTTCAAAATTAAAGCATTTTTCAATGTGCTCAGCAACATCTATAAATTTTTGTACAATTTGTGCACGAGTCTCCATTTTAATGCTTGTTTTGATAATTTCCAAATATTAACATTGCAATAACCATTAATGTTTTATGCTTTTAATGAAACACCGATTAACTTTAAATGGGATATTATGAAAACAAAACACAAACAAAAAAAATTTACGCATATGTTGGCCATTTTTTTTTCTATTATGACAGCCCAAACAACGCCCGATCAATATTCGCCCATATATTCTAGTACTTTGTCGGCGGCTTCATTGGAATATGAGCCGATGAGGTAATTTTTTTAAAACATGTTAAATGTTCGAAGTTATGTTTTTCTTCCAGGAAATTTATTTTATCAATCCGCAAGGAATAATATTTAGTTTTGATAAAAACAATGTGAATAATTTATGTAACCGCGCTACAATTACCATGACAACACAAATTATTTTCATACTAACACGTACTGCACATAATAAAAAAATACTTCTAAGGATTTACGAAAAACATAAAATATGCATCAAAATCTCATTTATATTTGGCCGTATTAAATAGGATTAAATTAAAAAAAAAACGAATTTCTGGAAATAAATAAAAAAAAATAATAAAAAAATACGCACTACTAAATACCAGAATCCACATTTGGTGAAAATCTTCCACACTTTCAAAATTCTTGCACACCTTACGAAAATCTTCTACCTCTTATAGATATTTATAAGATTTTTATGTAGAAGATTTTTCTAAGATGTGAAAGATTATTTTGTTATAAAAAATATATGTATTTTACTGTTCGTAAAATAAGAAAAAGTATAGGGTATATAACAAAAATAAAGTAGTGTACCAATTAATTGGCAGCTTGTTTTTTTTTCTGTCCCGCCCTAATTTCGGAAGCTGGTGGCCGAATAAAGACCGGACCCAGCCATGGTACTATGGACCCACCTACAATTTACATGTATTGCATATAAATAAATTGGATACTAATACAATTTTAATACTTAGCCTTTCTTGTTTATTTATTTAGAAATTAAATTTGAAAAAATAATAGATATTTGACATTTTTTGACTTCAGCCTCGAAAATCTATTTCAATATATATATATATATATCACCGGCTTAGCTTCTTCATAGTGAACTCACAATTTAATCGAAAAAATCAAATAAAAAAAAATTAAGGAAAAAGTTTTCGTGGTTAATTAATTTTTGACATACTGCAAAAACGATTTAACATACTTACGGTGAAATCGGATTTACTAGGCATACATTAAATCGAGTACACTTTTAAATCGTTATCGTGTCACGGTGTATACAAAGTCATTAACTTGGCTTAATTCTTTAAAAGAAGATTCAAATTAATATCAAAGCTGACTAGTCCACCAGACTGAATTTAGCTGCAAGTTTTTTCACCACTTTTTTTTGCTATCAACCAAAGTAAAGTTTTGCATTTTCGTAAAAATTGCGGTTGCACTCTAGTGAGAATTGTAGGTATCACGGTAACTTTGAGTAGAGGTATCTCAAAAATTCAAGAGACAGGTTCAGAATACGCGTTCATAGATATTTGAATCGGTTCATGAGACATGAAATAGAATTTGTATGAATAAAAAGAGATAGACGATGCGCAACCGGTCGCTTGAATTTTTGAGATACCTCTATTATTATTCTTTTTTATTCGGAAGCGGGCATTTCAAATTTTTCTAAAATGATTACGTAATCACCCTCGGAACCCTCCTCCCCCATATAATCATTCGTAATCAAACTCGATACACCCCCTCCCTCCCAACTTGATGACGTAATATAAGGACAGCCCCTAATAGATAGATGTTTTATTTATTAAATTATTGTTAATTACATATTTATCAACTGATATTTGTGTGAGATTTAATCAATGATTTTTCAGCAATTGATAAATTAGTTATTTTAATAAGCTGCCAATCCATTGGCACCCAAGCTTTCTTTTTAAAAAAAGTCCCTTCACATTTTTCCATATCTGTCCACATCCCTCCATATACCTCTACATCCTTTTACAACCCCCACATTCCTTCTTATTGCTACTATCTTTGTCATCACTTTATTTAGTCCCATCTCTATCAACGATCTCATTACATCCTACGCAATATACCACAATGTTAAACGAGAAACTAGACCCATGCCATATTGTTAGTCTGGGATATCCACACAACATATAAAAGTTTAATCAAAATCTTAGGATGCGTTTTCCAGATAAACAAGAAATAAGGTTAAAACTAGGGCTGTTAAAACCGGTTTTCCAAACCGGTTAAACCGGCCCAAAAACCGGTTTTTGAATAACCGAAACCGGTTTTTGTTAATGCTGAAACCGGTTTTG
>JAABKK020036882.1:0-14055 GCA_011634745.2 Catotricha subobsoleta
GAGAGCTTTAAAAAAATGTGACACATTTTTCAATACAAAATCCAAAGAGGTTTCATACTATGTGTACTTGTACTATGATAGAACACTCTTATGAGTGTTCTACGACTTCAAAAGCTAAAGTGTACATTGTTGCCGAATGTTTTTTTTTTATCAGAGTTTCAACATAACCTTTACATGTCAAAAAATATATCGATAAACCGGCAACAGCGCAATAAAATAATTTTATTCATTTTTGTTCAGCTTTTTGTGTAAAAAATTACTTAAATTGACAATATTTCACGAAAATTGATAAAAATTAAAATTGTGCTCCCAAGTGTTACTAGCTAATAGATTAAGGTTGATACATATCAAAAACAAACAAAATTTGTATTGTTTAATTATTTTAAGAGAAAAATCGGGGAGCGCAAGCCAGTGTTTTAACTCGTATATCTTTAAAACAAGGAAAAAAGTTAAAAGAAATACAAAAGTTAAAAAAGTGCTCCCAAGCCTTACAAGCCAAAGGATGTATCATCATATCGCCATCTGCGAGAAAAATCGGGGTGTAGAACACTCTTAAACTGAATTCGAATGACTTTGAAAAATCAAATATTTGATTTCAAAAATTCATTTTTATTTAGATTTAAATAAATTCAGTCCTAATTTAAGCAAATCTACAATGTTTATAAAGAACTAATAAAAATAGACTTTAAATATACTTAAGAAATTGTGTTGTGTACTGCCCTCATAAAAATATACAACTTTTTTGCGTGTCTCTGGCTTGCTTACTGTTTACTGATAATGTAGATACAAAAAATATTTTTTTCCGTATTTACAAAACAATTATTATGGTTACATGTATCGAAATAGAGATTTCATATTATAAAATACCTAACTAATTGGGATGATACGGCAAAACATAGCCATGGCACCATTCTTGCACTACACAAAAACATATAAATTATAATTTTTTTTCTCCATATAAGCAAATTGTCTTTCTTTCGATAAGAATCACAAAGTGAAAAATCTCGTGACAATCAAGTATTTTCCTTTTTATTGGTTTTTTATTTCTTTGGTTTTTTTTTCTTTTTTTTTTCTTTCATTCATTGATGTCTGTTGAGCTCAAATACCCTTTCTTTTATTTCATAAACGTGAGCAAAACAATATTAGAGTTTGCTTTTATCTCAATAGCAATATCTTTGAGTTTAAAAAATAAAATTTTAATTTTTTAATTCTTAAAGTCATGATATTCATTTAAAAAAATATTCATTGCTGGTTTTTGTTCTTCTTTTTTTCCGTGTTCTTTAATAGAAATAAAGTATCGTAGAATCTTTAATGTTAAAGATTGGGTTGGATCCACCTATTTACATCAGCAGAATCAAAAACGCCGGTGTGCTAATAAACTAAGATAAATACCACAAAAAAAAGAAAAGACAACAGAACAGTGGCAAACAAAAAATCCACTTAATAAAAATTTTCTATGTCCCTTTTATTATTTTAGAACTCATGACACGTAAACAAACCATTTATCGTGTCGAAACCATTCATTTCCTGGGCAACGACGTATAAGCTTTGAGTTTTAAATACAGTTCTATACAATCAGCATCTACGTATCTATAGTACAGTCTTAAAGCTTTATTTTTTCTACTTTCTTATATATATGTTTTTTTTTATGCTTAAAGATAATAATGTCTGCAAAACCATAGAAATAAAAATGCACCATTTAGTTAAAACCCATCGTTGATGGTAAAAACTATAAACTCAATTTAGTTTGTTTTTTCCTCCGGTTTTTCCTTTTTTTTTATTTGTTGCATTATATTCAATTGTGTGTATAATGTGTTGTACATGTGTTGTTGGTTTTGGTTTGTTATTTATACAAAAATAGTAGTCATAATCAACCAGCTAGACTATTTACAGAGTTTAGTTTTGCAAACATTTATATTGCGTATATATTCATTTTAACTAATAATAAGGCAAATTTTCATGACGACTGCATACAATTTTGGTTTTTCTTTTTCTGTACAACATTATTTTTTGCAATGCAAATTAATTTTGAAATTTACTGTTTGTTGGCAGTATATTGTGGTATTCAGAAGAACTATATTGAATTTAATAATTTGTGATATTGATCTACATGCAGATGATATATATTCATTTTTTTGTAAGAAATTAGCTCTTATTTATTTTTAAAATGAATAGTCCGAGAAGCTGTGGACAAAGATTTAATTAATTATCATCTTAAAAGAGTATTTTTAAAAATTATTTGAAAAAAAAATGAAATATTTTGGATCATGTAACTATATTTTGTTATATCAACAAGCACTTAAAACTCAAAATAAAATATAAAATATTTTTTGAAAATTCAATTAAAAATGTATCAGGTACTTAAGATTTTTATTTTTAATTAAATATTTTAATTATATACAATAAATAAATATGTGAATCTCTTGGATTCGCTTTATCATTTTTAATTTTTTAATGTTTAAAGAAAAATAAATAGGTAATAACAATTATAGTACTTTTATTTATTCATTGATTAATATTGATTTCTGTGATTATATACATATCGTTAGGCTTTAGGCAAATTATTATATAGTTTAATTCTATTATAAAAAATTGTACTTTGAGAACATTTTTTTTTAATTTTTGTTTTTTTTTTATTGTTGACCGCCCCTTCCCCCTTTCATATCAGAAACTAGTGGGTCGATGGGAATAGTACTTTTATTATGTTGTAGAATGACTGTATCTGATATTGACTCCAAAAGGTCAAAGGTCATGCCCAAAGATCAAGGGTAAAAAAAAAACGATTTTATATATAGTAAATAATAAAATCATTTTTACAATTCACATTTAGTGCATATATAAATAGTCCAATCTAATTTGAATAGTCCTTCTTGTTTAATTATCAGTTTATTTTGAGCAAAAAATTCAACAAATATTATACATATCACCCTTTTTGAACGAGTAACTTTCATCACTTTCACACCGTAAACGATTTTGTAGGATTAATTATATTCAGCGAATAATTCACCATAAAAATTCATGACACTTATAGTTTATTAGTTTTTTATTTTCTCGATATTTTTATTTAACAAAATTAAATACATCAACAACAACAAAGGTTACTCTTATTTAAATTATGCCACAGCATAAAAAGAACATGAATTAAGCAAAAATGAAAAATATTTATTTCGCAATTATTTATTTTCACATTACCATGTTCCATTTTTATAATTCTAGTCAACTCATCCATTAATTCGTACAAGTCAAGTGAGTTTAAGTTCGAATCCAGATGCCGATTTTCGTTATTCAACCATTTTTACACCAATCGGGCTTTATAAAGGACAACTTTATGCTATTAAAAAAGTTCGCAAAAAAAGTATTGACATAACAAGGGAAATGAAAAAAGAATTGAAAATGGTAAGCTCTTGTATTTATGTAATTATACGGTATATTATACTTAAATATAACTTATATATGCGTATACACTTATGTAATTGAGTAATTGTGCTTATTTTTTAAATAGCGAAATAAAAAGAAAAAACTTTGTTTTCTCTTTTGAACATAAAATGTGATTTTTTTTTATATTTCAAAAAACCCACTTTTTCATAAAATGTATAAAGTTAGGCGTAACTAATCATATTTGGTTAAGTTATTAAAAATAAAAAAGAAATAATAAAATTGAAGGCAATTTGAGTATACTTATAATCGATTGGAAAATCATCTTTCTAAATTTTAAAATTACGTATTTTATTGTCAATCAAAAACTAAATTATGAGAGTATTTAATAAAGATATTGCTTTTTTCTTCTCATAAATTACCAGATACGTGACCTACGTCATGATAATATTTGTGCATTCATTGGCGCTTGTACAGATCCACCAAATATTTGTGTTATAATGGAATATTGCACACGAGGAAGTTTGAAGGTAAGATAATTTGATTTCCATTCTTTAACATTTTAATTTTTTTTTTAAAAAACCAAAATAAAAAAGTAATTAAGCTAAAAATAATCATTTTTTTTTTCTTAACCAATTCAAACCCAAAAAAACTAATTCAATCAACAGGACGTTTTAGAAAACGAAGATGTAAAATTAGATAATATGTTTATAGCTTCAATGATTGCTGATATAATTCGTGGTATGATTTATTTACATGAATCGCCGCTTAAATATCACGGCTCATTGTGTACATCAAATTGTCTAATTGATTCACGATGGGTAGTTAAATTAAGTGATTTTGGTTTGCATGCATTTAAAAAAGGTGTTGAAGATACACCCGATATACAAACAATGGCCACAAAGTGTCAAAGTATGATTTTAAATTCTTTATCCAATACTATTAACATAATTGAAATATTTTTTTTTTTCATATACCTAGAATTACTTTATCGAGCACCGGAACTTTTACGTTCTGGACCAGCAACAATGGTCGCAGGTACACCAAAAGGTGACATTTATTCATTCGGAATTATTTTGTATGAAATTCATACGCGACATGGTCCATTTGGTGAAACCGGTATTACAGTTATGGAATGTTTAAAAAAAGTTTTACAACCTAATGATTTTGCTCAACCATTTCGGTAAATGAATTATAAAATAATCAAAAAAAAAATATTTATAACGATTTCGTAGATATGAATTGTATAAATGTATACATTTTTAGACCACCTCTTCAACCACTTGAATCATCATTTGATTGTGTACGTGAGTGTTTAAAAGAGTGTTGGTTGGAAAAACCAGAGGATCGACCTGACTTTAAGGCAATACGAACCAAATTACGACCTCTGCGAAAAGGTATGCGACCAAATATATTTGACAATATGATGGCGATGATGGAAAAATATGCAAACAATTTGGAACAGTTGGTCGATGAACGTACTGATCAGTTACAAGAGGAAAAGAAAAAAACCGAAGCTTTATTATTGGAAATGTTACCAAGGCCAGTTGCAGAACAACTTAAAAAAGGAAATAAAGTTGAGGCTGAAAATTATGATATGGTATATTCATTATTTATTATTGATTATTGATTATTTTAAAAGTCGTATTTTATTTGTCTTAGTTTATTTGTTCATTTAGATTTGTTCTTGATCGGTTTTCAAATAGAACTTAACGAAGTCAATTCTGAACAATTTTAAATCTACTTTTCTAAATTTCGCTTTTTGATTGAAATAATATAATACATTGTTCTAATGGCTTTAATAATATCGAAGCGTGACTTTTAGTTTTCAGTCTGGAGAAAAAGTAAACTATATATGTTCTATACTTGGTCTAGAGCAAAAAAAAGACATATTCATTGTAGAGTTTACCGCACTTTGAATTTATTTTATTGTCTAATAAAGTATATATAAGATCAAAGTTAAACTCCAATAAATATAAAATATATATTGTCGATTTTTTATACATACCGTCAAATGGGGTGAATAGGGACAGTCAATTATATATAATGTAAAGAGCTTACAAAAAAGTTATCTGTTTAAAATTGGTCGGGCATTCGTGGAGAATTTTATGGGCATAAAGGTTTTTTGAAAGTTCTCTCAATTTCACCGTAATTGACTGTTCCTATTCACCCCAGTTGACGGTATCTCCTAATTGATTTTTCAAGTCTATCCCAAACTGATTCCTTATACACTTAAAAAATAATAAATCACATTTGTTTTTTTCTTATGATTCTCATCTGAAAACAGGTCACAATATATTTTAGTGATATTGTTGGGTTCACAGCGATGTCAGCAGAAAGTACACCACTGCAAGTGGTTGATTTTCTAAATGATTTATATACATGTTTTGATTCAATCATTGGAAATTATGATGTATATAAAGTGGAGACAATAGGCGATGCTTACATGGTGGTAAGTAAAAATTAAAAGTTATTTTTAGTTTAAATTTTGTTAATATCAGGTTGCCCCAGATAAGATATTCAATGTTTTATTTTTCGATTTTCTTATCTTAACACAGGATAATATATTTGGCTCTATTATTCGACACGCGATAAAAATTAAGTTTTGGTTGATTTTATTTATTTCTTATTACATTTTCCTCTGGATGTAGTAGCAGAATATTGGTGACACAAACTTTTCTTTTGGAATATATCGAATTTTTTTTAGTTTTAATATCAATATGAAAAAATGAAACACTTTACCAATCTTCTTCAGAATATAAAACTGACTTCAAGCTTTCTTTCAATGTGATTTTTTAGAGTATACATGGTTTTTTTTTTAAATATGTTTTTGTAGGTATTTATATTTAACTGAAATTAGCAATTTACGAATTTTGAAATCATTGCGTTGTTGTTTATTTAAACTATTCGTTGTTTAACTTTATCTAAATGGGTTATTGTAAAAAAAAATCGAAAATCTTATAAGGGAGAACCTTTACAAACGTTTATTTTATTTTTGTCGCAATAATAATAATATTATTAGGTATCTGGATTACCTATACGTAACGGTATAATTCATGCAGCTGAAATAGCTTCAATGTCATTGCATTTATTAGGAGCTGTTTCCGAATTTAAGATTCGACATCGCCCAAACGATCAATTACTATTACGTATTGGAATACATTCCGGCCCGGTGTGTTCTGGTGTTGTTGGTTTAAAAATGCCAAGATATTGTTTATTTGGAGATACTGTTAATACAGCATCACGAATGGAATCAACTGGTGCCCCATTGAAAATTCATTGTAGTGGATCTTGCAAACAGTTATTAGATAAACTGGGAGGCTATCATTATCACGTATGTATAAAAAAAAAACTTTTGAGATCAAAAATAACAATAATTTATATTTATTGTTGAATACATCGATCAAATGAAACCAGATGAGTTTTATATTTCGACAACGGATTATTGTCTTTCTTCATCAGGGGACTTTTTTTTTATTACAAAAACATGTGATAATTAATCTAAAACAACAATTGTCTTTATATGGATTTATTTGTTATTTTGAAACAACTTTTGTTACAATTTTAGATTAATTATAACATGTTTTTGTAATAAAAAAAATCCCCTGATGAAGACTATAATCCGTTGTTGAAATATTGGGTAAATTTTTATTTTATAAAACTTATCTGGTTTAATTTGTTCGAAAATGAATTTTATTGGGTACGACCCAAGTATGACCCAAGTAAAATTGAAATCATAGAATATTCTTAATAAAACGCAAACTTATAATATGTAGTTGAATCTTTCCTAGAAAAATTATTCATGCCACCGGGGATCGAACCCGACTATTATAAGTTTGTTTTATTAAGAATATTAAGATTCTATGATTTCAATTTTAACCTTGGGTCGTACCCAATCGAATTCATTTTCGGAAAAAATCTTAATTATAAATTCAATTTAATGTGCTGAAAATTTACTTTAGGTAAATAAAAAAATCGTTTGGTTTTATTTGATCGATGTACTCAACA
Source organism: Catotricha subobsoleta (assembly GCA_011634745.2). Classification (NCBI taxonomy): domain Eukaryota; kingdom Metazoa; phylum Arthropoda; class Insecta; order Diptera; family Cecidomyiidae; genus Catotricha; species Catotricha subobsoleta. The sequence continues at coordinate 7,384 of JAABKK020036882.1, forward strand.
ATAAATACAAATTATTATATTTTACTATCAACTATAACATTTATTATTTAATCAAAAATAACTTCATATTTCTTGAATAAATTAAGAAATATGTTCAATTTTACATGAGATATCCATTTCTAAAAAATTTAATAACTTCTATTTTTCATTACAAAAAACAAACAATTAATCACCAAGGAACGTGGTATGATTCCAATGAAAGGTAAAGGTGAACAACGTACATATTGGTTACTTGGTGAGGATGAAATGGCTCGCGATTATCGAACAAAAGAACGAACCGAACGACGAGGGTCTAGAGCTCTAGTCAAAGCTAACTTACAGCAAGCCATCAAGCATATAAGTTCGGATGTAGGTCCAAAAAGTTCACTAAAAAATCGTAATCTACTGCCACGAACGTCACTGCCACGGTCATCTAGTTTAGAGTCACCAAAAAAATTACGATTTGCTACTGGATCTTTACTTGAACATCATCGCTATCATAGGTTGGTACAGACATTTATCAAATATTCCAAATATTCTAACCTGCCTTTCTTTAGTAAGAATTATAATAATCCGGTGGTGAGGCATTTATTTTCTTCACTAACAAACAATTAAAAAGTCTCCTTTTTAGATATAGCGATGATGCATTGATGGAGGTCATATCAGATACTAGCCCTACTAGAAAATCAAGAAGCGGTTCTATTGGATGTGAAGATTTAACATCATCTTGTCCATGCATTGATAACCTAGGAAATATGAATTCAATTGAAAGACATCCACTAAATTCTTGCCCAAATGTTACCACACCATTATTATCCAATCATGTTTCTACTTAATTATAAATTAATTTTATTTAATCAATAACAGAAAAACAAATATATGATATACACTAAATTTATACCCCGCTTAAATGTGTCATCGAATTATAATATAAAAACAATTATAAATAATATGAAACTTATAAATGTAGTCAAAATATTTATAATTTCATTAGTATTATATATTATATTATTATTTATCATAATGAATTTATTTATTATATTAATTATAATAATATTCTTAAGTAATCATAATTAACCAAACATATAAAAACGATAAATTAAAAATGCTAAATGTGTTAACTATACTTAAAATACGTAAGAAATATTACGATATATATTATGTGTGTCTAGTCGATTTAAAAAGGGGAAAAGAAATAATTATAAAATGCAGATATGCTCAAAATTATTAAGTGTGAAATTATGCGCGTGAATTATGTACGTAACATTTATAGATGATTCGTAAATCGTAATAAACAGGAATGTTCAAAATACATTGCAAATAAATATTTTATTTTTAAAATATACAAAACCAAAATCCATATACCGTGAACTCTCGACATTTGCATCAAGTTCGTTCTGGACCCTGTTGCAAATAACGAAAATTTGCAAATATCGAATCGTAATTTTTTTGTATTTTCTCGAGAAAGAATGCAGTATTTTAGTATATACACTTTAAGCGGTGTGTATTAGAGTAATTTTTTGAAGATTTGCTGTATTGTTAAGTTTTTTATTTCATTTAAAAAAAAAATGTTTTTGTGAAAAAATCAAGTAACTACTAATTGGTTTCGAATTTTCTTTGTTTTATCCATTGGAAGCTTGTTTTTACTTGCATTTGCTTTTGAAAGGGCTTTATAAGTTCCGATTCTGTCGATAATTTTCAACCAGTAATGATTAAGTTTCTTATTTCATATCATCTCTTATACTTGGAAAACCTGCCATCACTCCCATTGAAGTTCTTTGTTGGGCCTTGGGCCATAAATTATTTTATGGATTTCCATGGCTTTTTCTCTCATTATTAAACCACTGACGGGTACATTTCTTTCACGTTGACGTAAAAGTTACGATATGTGTATAATTCAGTTCCCTTTTCTGGAAATTCGTACTGTTTTAAATGTTTTCTTTTCAAACTACCGGACAATGTTTGAGAAACATCTGTGGTGGTAAATTGGTCATCACATGATTGCTTGGATTGAAAATTTTAAGTTTTAATTATGTTTGCGTAATACATATCCCAAGCAGGCCATTTTGTGTAAAACGTAGATTTTTATTTAATATAATTCTAGTCAGCAAACCGATAACTTGTAAATAAAATTGTTGTTAAAAATACTTGAAATATTATTTTCATAATTTAAATAACCCCAAACATCTTCTATTATCTTTGTTTTATTTCTTATCAACTGACTATAATGTTACTTCCTTATAATCAAATGCAAATTCTAAAAATTTTGAAGAGGAGAATACGACGTTTGTTTTGCAACTAACTTTTAAAACTAAAATTTTAAAAGAAAATTATTTATACGAACAATTTTAATCTAAACTGTACCTATGTATTGGCTTTCCTTCATAATAACGGTATATGACCAACTCTTGTGTTAAAACTCTCTTTTGTTTAACGAATAAATGCAAACAAATATTTCCTTCAAAAAGATAATTTCACCAAACATTAAACACCAGTTATTATTTTTTATTTGTTTGAGAATTTTTTGCATATGAATAATTTAAAAAACCAATTAAAAATAAAAAGAACTGAATAAAACTAACAAATATTGCTTTAATATTGATTAATTTTTTAATTAATTAATTATATTATTTACTCTTCTTTTCTTTTTTTCTATCAAAAATATTACTATTGGAAGAGAAATTAATTATCAATTAAATTAAATTATTACCTTAAGGCTAGTACGCTGCGATTTCGTGAAATGATTGAGAAATTCGTGTTTAAACTTACATTTGTTAGAACATTTGTAATTAATATTATATTAAATTCAAAAATTATCGAAAAACAAATGCTTTGCCAAAAAAAAAAAATATTTTTTAACAACCCTAATTTAACTACTTATTAATTTTGGCATTTTATTTTCTGTATTATTACTATTACTATTACATACTTATTTTTTTTTTTTTTATTGAAAATAATAAGAATCTAAAAAAAAAGCATTTTTATTGTAATGTATTTTGAATATTCCTGGTAATACACAGTATTCATAGACGACTCCATCCACAATCTATACGTAAAAAAATTAGCAGCACAATAAAGTCATTTTGAAGGTTTTAAAACCATAATCAAGCTGTTACGTTTCCATGTATTTTTGCAAATAACATCCATTAAACGATAATTTGCAAGTACAAAAGTCGATAGTGTGATAAATTGTATGTAAAACAATTTCAAAAAAAAAAAAAAGAAAAAAATTTAATAAGTTTTCTGAAAACTAATCAATAAATAAATGTAAATCTATTTATTAAATCCAGCAAATTGGTACACATAATTTTGAGTTGCTTTGTATTTTCATGGTGATCTCTCTATTTATGTATTTGTATATATGATTATTTTTTAATTGCTGCCTACTTTATTTGATTTTAAATAAAATTATATTTTCTTAATCAATATGTTTTATATACAAACCACAAATATATAATATGTATTTACAAAGAAAAAACAAAAAAAAAGATGATATTAACACTAATTGTTTTATTTTATTTTTATTTTTGCTATATTTTAAATTATTTAATAATTATAGTAAATTATAAAATCAGACAATATCTGATATATATAAAATAAAAAATTGTTAAAGAAAAATTTACTTGCAATATTTCGATATTTATTTTTCAGTTGAAATATGTTCAAATTCAGTAGATTCAAAATTGAAGGACTTAAACAATATTGGTCTCAATTAATTTAAAAAGTTAATGTTGAATGTATTTAATGCAGAGGGTTCTAAAAAGACTCCCTTTTGATTTCATACAGTAATGTAATATTGCACTAAACTGAAATATTTTAGATATTGTTAAATTAGGACGTTTCCGATAACTCTATGTCACTCGTACGTGTATTGTCACCATGAGAAGGATGACATTTGGAATGCATTTCGAACAATTAAGTGCGAGTGAGGTAGAGGTTTCGGAAACATCCTTACTAGTTACTACATATAAATTTACTTTTTAAAGAGTTCCACTTAGTTGCAAAAACGGCATTATGCTACATTCACATAGCACAAAATCGGGACCCAAATTACGGACTCAACGGTTTTTTTGGTAAATTTTTAACACTTTATGTCCGATATATACAATATACATATACAATTTGATTTCAGTTCGTCCCGATTTAATGCCAGCATTAATATCCTAAAATATTGACTTTTTGAATCTTAAATGGCTTCTATCTGCAAAAGAATATTTTCAGTAGATAATTTGAGAAATTAAAAAAAAAATACATATATATAAAATTTCTATAGATGTTTAATTTATAAGTTAAATGATAAGAATAATTATTATTACATTTTTATAAAAATGTGAATATCATAAGTATTTAATATTTATATAGATGTAGATTGGAATTTTATGAAGAAAGGCTGTGTATGTTGTTTGAGTATTAATCTTTTAATATTGAAATTGAAAGAGATGAATTGTTATTTATTGAATGTCATTTTGATGTATATGAAAATTATTAAAGACAGTTTAAAAGTACTAAATTTGCTGGTTTATTATATTATTTTATTTTTGAAAAATAAGCTACCAATGGATTGGTTTATTGATGACCAAAAGTCTTACTATTACCATAGCACAAGTACACTGAAGAGTGAAGAGTGACGTTTTGGAAGTAGTGATTTCTATTAGTTCCAGTAGGAATACAGAACTAGGACCAGACACAAATTGATTAGGGTGAGAAATAATTTCGATTGTTGAAGAGTGACTTTCTGGAAGAAGGGATTTTTATTGGTTTAGGTACTTCTTAAGTACGGAAGTACCTACTTTTTAAGTATTTTTTAAGTACTTCTTATGACTCTTTAAATAAAGACGACGATCAGAATCATATGAGACTCGAGTAGGTTCATTCCTGCCATGCAATTTTAACTGATCTAATGACGTCTAATTTATTTCTTGTGTTGTGAACAAATCCGCACCGAGTCCAGATCCGCTCAAGATTGGACTAGCCTACACTCTATTGAAGGAAAAAAGTAATAGCTATAATATTATTATACTTTCTATACATTTTATTCCTTTATTCTGATGATTTAAAAAAAACAAGCAGCCAATGGACTGGTACAAGTATTCATTTATCGTAAAACATGTATATTTTCACGGAAAAAAACTGCGTGTTTTGGTTTATTGACCATCAATATTCGACAACGGAAAAAAATTTACGAAACGAACAAATTATTTAAAAAAAAAAATGTTTTTTTTTTTCAAAAATGAATTAAAAAACAATATTGAAATATTTTTTTTTTAAATTAACATTTTGTTTTGAACACGTTTGATGCATATGTTTTAAACATGTTGCTTAAGACATTGCCAACTCAGGAAAATTAAATTATAATAATAAATATATAGAATTAATTTTCTGTTACTACGTTCAATTTTTTTAACTTTGACATTTCGTATAATTTTTAAAATTTATTTAAACATAAACACGGTTGGAATAGAATTTGCATATCATTATTTTATGGTATTTAAAATTAGAATATATAAGTAAGTGCTTAATAACTATATAAGTATGTGCTATTTCATACAAATATTGAATTTAGTTTTTCTAATATCATCTTTGACTTGTGCATTTGAAATAAATGAAAATGATCCAATCAATATATTTCCTGCGGAGAAGATCAGTTTTATTAATGGTGACCATTACAATTCAGGTAAATTAAAAAAAAAATTATTAGAGAAATAAAAGGCAAATAATAGTTATATTATTCAAAGATAATATATTTAGGTGTTACAAATACAGCATGTCTACTATCTATTAACGTTCAATAAAAACATTTTGTTTAGTTAAATTATTAAATGTGTTTAGTAAAAATGTTAAATGATTAGTAAAACGGAAAAAACACATTAAATACTAAAATTATTCACAGGCGGCCCCAAGCGAGGTAATATCTATCATAACAAAAGTCTTCTGAAATCTTTGACTAAGACAAAATGCGATTTGAATGAATTTTTAGCTAGTTTTGGCCATTTTTACTGCGCAAAATGATATGATTTACTGAACAAAATGATTTAAATTATTGAGCATTTAATATATATTTAATAAATATTATAAAATAATATTATTTACTAAAGAAAATGGTTTTATTTACTGGTAAAATTAATTGTTGCGATACAGTATTAAAATTAAAATTTAAAACATTTTATTTATAAACGCGTTCGATAAATAAGGTGACCGCTTGCTCGAATAAAATGTAAAAAAATTGTAAACATTATAGCCAATAAAATAATATTTGAAAAATCGTTTTTTTTGGTTAAATTAAAATGTATATAACTATGAACCTCGTAGTAAGCACACACTCATACACAATGCTTCAAATCTTGTGAAATATTGCCATTTTAACAACTTCGAAGTTCGAAGAGCTACAGCACTTCGAAGATCTCGAATTTATTATCAAAATCCTTTATACACGTTAAATAGGAGACCAAATTATTATTATTGTTATGGCATTTGCCTATTAAATGCAACTTAATAAACAATGTTAGAAGGTATGAAAAAAAAATCAAGTTTCCTTATTGTATTTAGGGCTGTTAAAACCGGTTTTGCAAACCGGTTAAACCGGCCCAAAAACCGGTTTTTGAATAACCGAAACCGATTTTTGTTAATGCTGAAACCGGTTTTGCAGAGCGAAGTTACTTGGGAGCTTATTATATAATTCGATAATAAAAATCA
>JAABKK020036893.1:0-14054 GCA_011634745.2 Catotricha subobsoleta
TTGACAACCAAATGACAACAGTTGTGGAATAGTTCGCAAAATCGGTTTTCACAACAATTTGACAAATTAAATGACAAACATTGTGAAATAGTTCGCAGCCAAGGTTGTCACAACCTATTCTGCGAACTATTTAGTTAGAACCAAATGACAACCCAATTTTAGTTGTGAACACCATATAGTTGTCGCATTGCTAGTTGGGATATAAAAGAAGGAAACATTAAAATCTCATTTTGAATGCGGGTGGCATTGTTTTTTACCATAATATTGTAATGTAATGACGAAAAACCAAAAAAGTTCCCGCGGTGTAGTATACTGGCATTACCCCAAAATTAGCCTGTTGCTTTTCGTTGGCATATTTACTTAAGTATTCTGGCTGCCTTATCTATGGATACAGTATTTTTTTTATAATAATTTAAAGAGTGGGGCATAAAATACTTAAGTTTTTTCAATTTCAAATAGGTAAATTAGGCTATTTTGAGATTACGAAAGCTGCCTATTTTCTTGTGAGTCAAGAATTAGTTGCCATTCAAAAAAAATAGAAGAGGCGAAATAATACTTGTATTTCTTGTAAAGCTCTTAGCTATAAGAAAGTGAACTTCGTAATCTTTTCGCGGTATAACAATAATACTGATGTAGTTGGAATGTATTCTAAAATCGGCCGTGGAAACTTCCATCGGACTTAAATTTATAAAAAAAAAAATTGATAGAACACGTTAAAAATGATCGCTAATCAGTTAATCAGTTAATTAAAAAAACAAAAAAAAACAATAATTACGTTGTCGTTGTTGGCAGTTCTAATCTAATAAATTTTAAGCCACAGGTCATATAAAATGTTGGTACAATTTCTAATCTCGGACGTGTTTTGTATCAAATTTATGCACCAAATATTGTGATAGCATATATTTGAATAATATACTAAACCAGTTTACCCACAATATGATTGATGTTATTTTCTTGCTATAGAACATAATTATGATGAAACTTATCTAATATTTACAAAGCAGACACACACGTACCGATAATTCTATGCCTTGCCTGACCTCTCTGCAATCATGTAAATATGTTAAAAGCTTGCCAAAAAATATTTATTTTCTTTCATCTTTTTATTCTGTTGGTGTTGTGCAGATAGTCTATAAGGGACTTACTAATCTGTTTACTTTATACTGAAATTGCTGATATTTTATAAATATTGCGCCAATACATCGTGCATTTTCACCAATATTAGATATTTTATATAACTACTTCATATTAAATATAATAGTATTACGTGATGTTCATATATAAATACAAATTAAGCACTTCCTTCTATATCAACATTTAATAAATATATGCACGTACAATATATTTTTTATGAATTGATGTAATAAAAAGCAAATATAACCGCTAAGTCCTTTATAAGTTTTAGACTACTTATAGTAGCAGAAATTAAATAGAAATGATATTCTAATATGCATAATATTCTGTATACTATTCACGGAATAAACAAATAGACCTTAGAATAATGTGTGATTACTTTTTTTTTGTTTTGAATTTGTGTAATAAATTTTAGTCAACAAATTTAACTCAGTTTTTTTAATTACAGCAGAATTTCAGTTTTCCAGATTTTTCTAGCTTTCAGGCCACGCAGAACGTGAACTTAAACTGTTTTATTTTAGAGCTTCAGTTTTAAGGAATCACATTTTTTCTTAATGCTGTCAACTTGCTTACAATGAATTTTCAAATTAAACAGTAACAGTTTTGTCCGGGTCGTCGAACCGCACCCAAAATGAGTCCAGTCCGGCATACTTCCGGACTGGTTTTGGGAAATCTTAACTGAGTAATTTTGGTCAATATGCGAAATAAATTATTATGTATTTCCGAAATGCAAAAATTTAATCATTACTTTTATTTCATCAAATATTATTCAATAAAACGTTTGAACGAAATGATTAGAGCTTATAGTTTCTAAATGCGAAAATCATGATAAAAGAAATTTGAAATGTAATGTTCAAATTATATCATCTGAAGTGAATATTACATACAAATTTCTTGTTGTGAAACGAACAAAGCATTTATAAAAGCTTTTCAGAAGGATTTTTTTTCTCAGTGTTTAAGGATATGACTTATGGCAAAACGCACGTTCGTTCCATTTTTCAATAAAATATTTGTTTGTAAATGTTTTGTTCATAATATTCATTTAAACATTTTCATTTATTTATAACTGGTGCGGTTATCACGAATAATCTTTTTCTTTAAAAAAAAGAAAAAGGAAGAAAGAAGAGAAGAAAAAGAGAATAATAAAAAAATGGAAAAACTTTCATCATAGTATTTATATAATACTCATAAAGTACACTCAAACTTAAATCAACTGGTTTTTATATTTTTTTTCTTTTCTGTATTATGCCATATTCATTGACTGTAAATAGATAGGTGGATACTGGATATATCAACCATATATGTATTTAATATCAAAAATATTTTATGTACGATTACATATATAATAGCCGGAGTATATAATGATGAACAAATAAGATTTATGTACATCAGCATTGTGATAATACGATAATATGTATGTGAAGTACGTTTCATATAAAAAAGCTACCTATTTAAGCGCTTCTACCACCATCAAATAAGTATTATAGAAAAGTTCTTACAAATATATTACATGCATATAAAAGTATAGAAAAATATACACTAAATAAGAAGTAATAAGAACAAAAATATATAACATATAGAAAAGGATAGTAAATTTTATGTAGAAATAGGAATAATAATAAACATTTATGGATTTTTATCGGTCTCAATATGAAAGTTTATGTACGATGGGTATTCAGTTAAATGTATGGTATAGAAATATTTATTTTATACATATAAATCTTAACATGGCCACCATACAAAATCATTTATTTTTGTATAAACTTTATATGTATATAAATTATGTAGCCCATCTAGTACTTAAAATCTAGATATAGGTGTATTTCTAATATATTCTACAAAATATATAATTTCAACATTATATATAATAATATGCATAATACACACATTTATTTTCCCTTATCATAATAATACGAAACACCGTTAAAATTATTCGCGACGCATAATTCAAAGTATGTGGAAAATACTATTTCTAACATAATGCTATATAAAACTAACCAACAGCCCATGAAAATTTATTGCATAAAAATTGTATATTACGCTTTTGAAAACATATATGCAGCGCAGGTAGTTTGGTGTTATAAGGTGAAATGTGTAAGCTTGTATGGAAAATCTGAAAGTGGGTGTATGTAACTGAGGCATATATTTTATTATTCTAATATTATCTTCATTTTTGATGTAACCATCCATGTTCTTTATCTACAGACTAATTTATACATGTATTTCATATGTTTTATGGTAGAAGTTGAGTATTATTTCAGTTTCTTCTTATAGAATATATAAAAAAAAAACAGAAATGAAAATCTAACATAAGCATATATTATTACTTTTTATTTTGTTTTGTTATAGCAGAAGAGAATGTTAAAATTCAAAATTTAACATAATATACACCGGAAATTATTAATTGTGCTTAAAATTTTGTAACAGTCGACAAACACGCCTCAATTTTTTTTTCTAAAATTCTTAAATATAGAAAACAATTTTTTGTTTAATTTTATTTTATTGAGCTCAAATGTTTAAGTTTAGAATATGGTTTTATTCTACTATATAAATAAAAAATGAACAAATATCGATTGAATCGTCATTTTATTTTTTAGCTTTCCTTCATCATTTCAATTTATGGAATAATATAGAAACAAAACTGTTGTCAATTTCAAAATGATGCTTTTGATATGGATGCTTAAGGAAAATAGGCAGAATATTGATGAGATTTTAAAATTTTATCTTTGATTGGAAAACCTATAATGACTTCTTCTAACTATTTCTAATAAAAATCAATCAGTAATTTTAATTACAGATTTAAAGTAGTAGTTAACTACTACTGTTAAATAAAGTAATTAAAAGCTTACTGATGAGTAATGCTAACTTATTTCTGTGTAAATATAAAAATATATTCATAAAAAAAAAATATTTCGGTGTGTATTTAAACACATGAAAAAGCCGAGATTTTTATATTAACCATATTATGTTAGTTCAGTAAAGTCTTCGAAATATTCAGGTAGACATTTATTTTACTTCAAATTGATAGAAGGAATGAATTTTAAAATTGACTTTTTTTTAGTGATCAATTTTGTTATTTTGTTAATTCTGGGTTAAAATTCTATTTATTATCTTATTAGAATATAAATGTAAATCAAAAGTAACCATTAAATATATTTTTCGGCGGAATTCTTTATTGTGTATAAAATTGCAATTTAATTTACTTATCAAAAAAGTTAGCTCAGCACACCGAACGATTTAATTCTATGTAACACTTCATATAATCATATATTAATCTAACTACACTTATCCAATTAGAAGAATATATGTCAACGTCATGCATATGGTTTTCAACTGATATAATAATATGAGAATGTAAATAATATTACAAACAATATAATAATAATAATAGAAAACTGAAATATACAGTTTTTAATGTATGGATATTAGGGTGACAATTATTTCATCACATCTTTGTATTTTAAATGCTATAATGTATTTGGCAGCGGACCGATGCCATTAGAATAGGGTTTAAATTTTACATATCAATATTTTTCTCTATCCCATGGTTCGAGATAAAAATTAAATTTCCTCAATTTTGGAAAAAAAAGGGAAAAAAAGGAAAACTTTGAGCCCATGTTAGAGGTTCTAAACGTTTTCCAATCTGTCTAAAGCTTAAAACCTATTCTAATGGCATCAGTTCGCTGCCAAAAACGTTATAGCGTTTAAAATACAAAGACACAACTTTTTTTCATAAGGTCAAATTGTCATCTTAATATATGTATACTTAAGTATAAATGTATATAAATATACCCTAAAATATACTGGAACCGAAATGTTGAATGTTAAATGGCGAACTTTCTAATAATCCAAATTTCCAAATTTCTTCTTTAACATTTTCTGCTAAGAAAATAAAAGTCGGTCGCTCTTGGTCTCCAAATTAAGATTCGCACTTGTGAATTTTTCTGAACACTGTGAGGTCGGATGGTAGAAATGTATATTTGACTCTCATTTATTTTTCATGACAAAACTTTGCTTCATATGAGATAAGACAAGGCTTTTCTATACACTTTTAGTGCAAAATAAATATACAAACATTATCTCCTAGCGGCCACTTCGTCAATGTGGAAATTTTACCTGAATTGGTCCTAATTAGAGCAATTTCTAAGGATTAGCCGATTTTGAATTGGCCGAAAAATATCAAAAAGAAGAAAAATATGTGGAAACTATTTGAGAGGTTTATTAAAAAGAAATCGTACAAAAAAAAATTGGCATGTATTCATGCGCCACCCTAACATATACAGAGAGCAAACGTTGACAATACACAACATATAATATTTAAATAATATTTTGTTCTTTATTAACCCACAAAATGAGATTAAATGGTATTATTGTCATTCATTTAAATTTCACATGCAAAAACATTTATTTTGATGATACTCCTATCGTTGTTGTACATATAAATATGCGACCATTTTATTTTCTAAAATTTCATGCTGATATAATAAACAGAACGATGTCAAAACTTGAGCACTGTTCTTTGGATGATTTTTGTGCTGTTATTTTGATAGACATAATCTTCTTCCTTTTCATTTTCAGTTTAATTTTTTTCTGGTGTTTTTCACAAAACGAGGTTAAAATGGCAAAGAGAGAATTTTACTGTGATACTGGTTTAATTTAAATACGTTATGTGATAACCAAAACATGAGAACACAAAAAAGACGATAAAAATTTTGAGTTAGTTTAAATGTACACAGAAACATACAATGAAGCTTCCAATTTTAAATAGACTCGAGACCATATTTCGAGTTGGAAAGTGACTACATATTAGTATATTATATTGTATTATATATATATTTAATATATATAAGATATAATATGGTAAAATAATATACTAAGCTACGGCGCATTATGTCTAAAAACAGATTATTCAGTAAATTTGAATGACAAAGCGATACATATAAGCCATATATTGTAAACAAGCGCTATCTAACCATTCTCAAATTTCTCTATATTTTATGATGAAATTGTACATCTGCGAGAAAAACAATTTCAAGGAAAAAAGAAAACCACAAAACCCATCCATTAGCTCATATCGAAAGCATACAATGATGTTGAGCCACAAAATTTCTATTGATAAAATATATATTTATCAATTCGCCATGGGCAAAAAATTAACTTAAACAGCTGCGTTACTGATATCCTTTTATATACTTATTTATCAATATTTGAATAATGTATGTAAAATATTTTCTTTGATAATATTGTTCGCGAATCACATTAATTTAAATTGAATGATGCGAAAAAAAAATTCAGATGTTCATGGAAAAACCATTCAACCAAACCCACACACCAAATTCTCTGAACTATAAAGTAAACATCATTCCATATGAATGACTTGGATGTCATCTGATGATGTGCAACACCATCATTGTGCAAAATCCAAAAATCACAAAATTATAAAGAAAAACATGCTATACACATAATTTTCATTATACAATGTTTCGTGTGCTTTTCCACGAAGAAAGATAAGCTAAAGAATTTCCGCTACAAACGAGTATTAGACTCCCAATTTTATATTCAAATTTGTTGTCGTTATTTCTTTTATTTATTTATTTATGTTTCATCTTTTTTTTTTTTATAAGGGTTTGCCGATTGTTGAACTTTTCCAATTCAATGTCACAGTTTTTCTTTTTTTTGGATTTTAAAAAGGAGACAGCACACAAGAGTGATTGCTTCAAATTGATGATTCAACAAAAAATTTCAGCGTGAAAAAATATTTTGCGTATGCGTTGACATTTTTCCACCTGAAAAAGGGGAACAAATTAGGCTATAATAATTCTAATTAACTTCAACTCATTTCCACTGAATCTGATTATATATAAATCTAGGCAATAAACATATTATTTGTGTACATATGTAATATGTTTTGGTACATGTATCGTTGAAATTTATAAACTTTTAAAATAGTGGAATAGGAAACACATGACATATTTTGTGTATAATTATGCCATTATCGTACAGAACTTTATACAAACTTCACCTCTATATAAAACACTGAACTGTGAGACGAACTACCCCCAAGTATTTTATTATTTTAAATTATTGCAGAGAAAATTCCAACCACACAATTTATGTACGCTAGGCAAATAGGACATTTATATTCCAGCAGATGGTTTTTAATGATATTTAAGAGTGTGAGGATTTTTTTATGTAAAAGATAATATCGTCCATTTAAATTCATAGGGGTTTTCTTGGTTTGAAAAAAAAAAAATACGTTCTTTATCATTACTTTTTTTTCTAAACCCTGTGAGAAATGAGGATTAATATGTTTTTTTTTTGCTTTTTTTATTCATTTTTAATTTAAATAGGAAATAAATTCTAATGGAATGCTAATTTTATTTTTATATTACTTGATAGTGGTAATTTGAATATAGGGTTAATATTCTAAGCTATTTTAAAACGGCAGATCTAAGTATTAGATTTTTCTGATTCTTTGTCCTGAAAGAATATACGAGTATGATACATAATATATACGAGTTCAAATCGTAAACAATATGAAAATTTAAATTAAATTTTAGTGAAAATGAAAAATACCTGAATTCTATTATTGTCAAAATTACTAATATTTTTAAGTTTAAATATACAAAAAACATAAAATCTCCTACTTACTAAAAATCGAAAAATAGAATTCAAGTGAAACTATGTAAATGTACGAAAACTTGCGAAATAGATGCGAGAGTAGATGCGGAAAAAAAACTTATATTTCAAATTTACTAATAAGAACTGCTGAACCTACGATTTTTTTTTCAAGTATGCGGGATTTACTTTAAAAATTTATTAATTCTCCAGATATCCTACTTAAAGTGTTTCATTTAATAAAAGTAGGTACATGTGTTGTCGATGTACGCAAAATTATATCTTGCGTTCTATGTATCGTGGAATTGTTCCGTAAATTCGGTCAAATTACTAAGAGTCAAAACATGTTCAATTGATCATATAAAAAGATGAATTTTTGGAACAGCTTAATTATTATTTTCAATAAAAAAAAAGCGATTGTAAATCTCGTTTTGATATTATTTGAATAGTTACACAAATTACCAAACTCTGACGAATAAAACAATATATTCATTCATACAACTTTTCAGTTTTATTTGCACATAAATATCAATTGATTTTTGATTGAAACATTTCAAGAAATCACCGTGAAATTTACAGTGATTTCTTTAAATATTTTAATTTTTGTTACTCCATCAATTTTTAATAAAACATGTAAGAACTATTGTATTGAACTATTGCCAAGAAAGATTGGAAACAATTTTGTCTTACCTTTATTGAATAATACATAACACCTTTGGGATCTTGTGAATAAATAACAATTAAACTAATTCTATAAAAAGCTTGCATTGTTTTCTTGGGTTAATTTCAATTTATTTACAAATGCTTTGTTTAAATCATTCGGACTAAAACAACAACAGCAACTATAATTGCCTTCTTAATTTAAGTTTCTTATTTCTTAAAGCTAAGTTTGACTGCTAAAAAGGAAAAAAAAAACTATCGCAACCATTAGCAGATATCGTTCTTTAATCTGTTTTCTATTATACGAATATTATATTATTGTAGAACTTCAATTCCATAATATAACAAATTCCAATATAACAATATGTCTAGCTATAACTATATATATAATTGAGTTTAATAAAATTGAATTGAGAGTGGTTTTCAAGTATCATGTTTTCTATAAAGCCAATTGAAAAAGTTTTTTCTTCTATTTATGTTGAATAAAGCTTTACGGAACTATCTGTATTGATAGTAGATGCGTAGATTATAAGTGAGCATGTTTTTAAATTTAACTTAAATATTTTTTTTTACTTTCTTATGATCTTACTTTTCTAATGTAGCGCAATTATAATGTGGATCTTTCCATTGGATAACAAAAAAAAAAAAAAAACGATTGTATTGAAGTGTCAATAATGCAATTGAACAAATTTGTTAAGTGTTTTCATATAATTTATTTTTTTCATTAAAAAGGGACTTCAGTATTTATTTGAAAATTAATATTGAAACATTTTTCTGTGTACTCAATTTAATAATTTATTTTTCTCGTAATATTAGAATATCTACATTGCATTAAATGAAAATGTAAGGAATAATAAAATAAATATTTTTATATAAAATTATGTGAATTGCCTTAATTAAATTAAGGTATAGCTTGCAACGAGAAAATAAATTTTCGTAAGTTCATATAACGTATGCAACCTAAATTGAGATAAATTCTCTTCTTTTGTTTTTTCAAAATACATATAACCATTTATGGTATTAGAAATCTATAATAAATATTGATCCTATCTGTGTAATCAATTTGCGTTATTCGTTCACTTATATTCATTCAACTATATATGAAATCATTAACACATTATTTGCTATTGGTTGATGTGAAATGGTTTAAATTCGCAATATGTAGCAATATAGATGGAAAATCTCAATATAATTTTAGCTATATTACGATGTATTTATCCAATAACCAGTAGCATCCATAACCAACCATTGCATGTATAATAATAAACTTGTTAAAGGTTTGGACAAGTTTTGAATTTTGATGAGAAATTTATGATTTGATTGGAATGAGCAATGACCTGTAGTAGTGTAATGTTCCAATATCACTCTCTACCTTGCCAAATATTGTGTATATCTAGTATCTACTACATGGCATATATTTACTATTACCATACGGGATAATATAAATGGTAGGTAGAACGAGTCAAGCGATATCAAATCTTTATGGTTCAGTTAATCAGTATAGATTTTTGTTATATTTTATAAGAGTGCTATGATGGCTTTGGATTTTGAGATGTTCATCATAAGTAACAGGTTATACCTGGGCCAGAAAATATGATTAATGTTTTATAAATGGCGAAAAGGTCTTGTTTTATGTATTTTATATTTTTAGGATGTAAAGCAAAATATATTAATTTGTGTATGAATATGGAAATTTGAAATAAGGTTTGCACTTCGATTATAAGAGTTTCTATATTAAATTATTCATATATACCCATAATAGACATGCAACATTTTTGAAAATCTGGTGATTGATTTAATCATTTCATAGCGATTTTGATTTTTAATAATAATTTTATGTGAATGGTAATAATTTTTAATAATATGGAAAATAAAAATATCATTTTACCTCAATTTTGAAAAAAATGAAGTATAGGGATCGTGATTTTTTTTTTGCTCATTTTCTTTTGACTTTCTCATGATTGGCTTGTCGGATTTTGATGATTGATAGTTGTACGCAAAATGAAAATGTCGTCAAAATATATATAGGTTTTGGTTACGATCTTTTTTGGATTTCGATTTAAAAATCATTTTTTTTATTCTATTTCCGGACGGTCCAAAAAAAAGTCCAAGACCGAAACCTACCTATTTTGATTTCGACTTAATGCTGCTAACGGTGGATTAATCATCTAAATCCGTCAACTTAATCCTGAGAAAAAGTACGGTAAACTTGAGTACTTTTTTTTAATGGTTTTTTTTCTTCATTTTTGAGAAATTCGTCTAAATTTTGAAAAAAAATCAAGTATTGGTTTGGTAAAATTTTTTTTTGACTACATGGAAATTGGCGAAAATTTGATCACCTTTTTTTTTTTTGGGCGCGGTATTGCACCTTTTTTTCGACCACGTTTTTTTTTTAATATTACTTACAAAAATGAAATCGTGTGACAATCCATTAGTAGCATCGAGCTCTAAAAATTGAACGGGTACGGATCCATGATTTAAATAAGGAATATAGACAGCGATCAATTCTAGTTTATATCTTATTTGAACTTAGAATATAAAAAAATAACAGAAAATTAATTATTTACACTAATTAAATAAATTAAATAAATTAAATAATTAAATTAATGATATATATATTCCATATTCATAACTCCAAATATGTACCAGAGAACGTCACATATTTATTTTCTCCAAAACATTTATCTCAAATAAATGTAAAAGCTTTTGTCTTTAGTATAATTTGCTCTATACGCTTATGCACAAAAACAATATGAAATTTCTATTGTTTCTTATCGTTGGTATATATAGGTACATGCAAACATTTTAAGCTCTCTTTTGTACGTTTAACAAAATGGAGTGAAGTATATTTTGTATAAGACTGACTCTGCAAACGAGCAAGCTGTATTTACACAAAAGGTATCGTTTATGGTTAATAATAGAAAATTACTTTTATTTTTGTTTAATGTAGCAATTGCATTTTAGAAATTTAGAATATATAAGTTTTTTAAAAAGTACATAAATCATTTTGTGTGTTTTTATGTCACCTTTTTTTCTTGATTATTTTTTAACATCATAAAAATAATGAAAATTTAAAACAATTTTTTTTATCATATTAATGTTGTATGATCTAATGTTATTTTTCTTGAAAAAATTTCATTTGCTACAATAGAAGCTTTCTTTAATTAAATAATTTTTGAACTGATTATTTGCTCTTTCAGTCGCTGTGAAAAATTAATACAGAAAATTGTGTCTAATTCGGACCAGGAATGGAGTCTGAAACGTTTAATTAAAAAGTTTCATAAAATGGTTCATGAATTGTTTTGCACCATATTGTAATATTTCACTAATTTTAGTCATTGGAAGGAGCACATATTAAATTATTGAAATATTATTGAATGACGCAATTATTTATAATTTTTGTATAATTTATTAATAAGATAAAATTAGAAATATAAAATGAAGATATAAATTGAATCGAATTTGAAAATTAAAAATTAAAACCGCAATGTGAATTACTCACAAAATTAATTTAATTTTTCATAACTATAGATAATGAATTGAAAAATCAGCAGAGTTGCGCGTAATGTCATTACTTGTAATTCAATTACGTAATTAATTACATTTTGGATTAAATAATTCAATTACCATTACATATTACTTAATTTTTGAGAAATTGGTCAAATTTGGAATAATCAAGTATTAATTATCAACGTTGAAATAGCGATACGCTATATTTGAAAGCCTTGAAAAAGAGAAAAAAACATTTATTTTTCAAGTTTTCGTTTTCATTAAAACTAAGAACCTTGATTAAAATCTAATCTAATCCGACTGTTTTATAGATATAAATTTTTTAGTTTAATAATTGTCTCGTTAAATTCTGATCATAAACCAAATCAGAGCAAATTTAAAGAATTACCAGAGCAAAGAAAACAAAAAAAAAATACATCAAATTAATTAAAATTCTCAAAATTGTAGATAGAAAACTTCTTAAGATTTATTTAAATTCAGTTAGGTTACAGTTTTCAGTACGCCAGTTAGGAGTCGTCTATAATATACGTATACAAAAAAACACGATTTTTGTATCCCCTCTCCCCCCTAAATATACTTTAAGTATATTTTAGCTGACCCCCCTCCCTCCATATACGTATAATTTGATTTATTTTTTTCAAATACATATTTTCAGTTCATTGTTTTGGAAAATGTCATATGGACCCTTGCTAAGTTATTTGACCAGTAAATGGATGTCTTTATAAAGTGTCTGTTGCGCTTAGTTCGTATTACGTTCTACCCACAAATGATGATGATGTATTTTGCGACACCGGGACTATGTATTGAAAAATAATGCTATTGAAGTATTCCCAATATTGAATAACAGATGGAGTCGTATGATGCATGTTCTAAATTAAAGTTGGTTTTTGACAAAGCACTTTTAATATAAATTTATAAGGTATACGTATTTGATGGCTTACTTCCCCCCCCCCAATAATACCTTTTAGTATACAAAGCACAAACCCCCTACCTCTCAAATACGAAACGTATATTATGGACGGCCCCTTATTCGTCCTCGAATCTAGACTAGTATGAACAATATTCTTAAGTGATTTATAGCGATACATTTGTATAAACATTATCAAGACGCAAAAAAGTTTATTACATAAATCTAGGAACTTTACTGTAAATGTTAAATTTTATGTTTAGCAGAGTTTCAATTTTCTTGGATATAGTCCCGTGCCCCATCTATGATGTTTACCGTTCGTCTTAAGTTGTTTTATTATGAAATTGAAACATATGTGTGATGTATAAATACAAATTTATATACAGAAAAAAAAATTCCTTCCTTTTTATTTTATTTGAATGGTTTGATTATGTGCGTGATATAATAAGTTCCGGGCTCTGACTATATAGACATAATTGTCTTGCTATAATTAACTGCTAAGTTGCAGGTACGAATACAAAAAGTTTTTAATAGAAAGTAGGTTTTTTCTTTTTAACACTTGTAAATAAAAATGAATATACTGGTCTCATTAAATTTATGTTGCATTTAAATTATTTTCATGAGGTTTTTTTTTTTCAAAGTAATGTTTTCAGTATATTGTTTTGTTTAGATTCATTAAAATTATTTAAATTTCAGGTAAAACTCAAACCCCAACCGTAATCTTATTAATAACAAGTTTTTTTTTCTACACTACTACATTGGGCGACACAGTCATACAGTGCCGGCGCCAGAGGTTTTGTTGACATAGGCAAGACTCCAAAATGCCGCCCTCATTTCTGCTGCTATATATGTCTCGAAAATGAACCCGTTATTTTTTTGGATTAATATCTCATGCACTTATATATATATATTCTTGATTGCGGTTTCTTAAATTTATGCGTTTACGTTTTGAGAAGCGTTCCGTTTTTTTTAGTTTAATGTGGTTTGATCTGTTTTGGAACGGTTTGGAACGGAACGCTTCGAGCCCTGTAATGAAGACCTTTTTTTTCGTCGCACGAACTTTGTAGGAAATCGTTTTTTCGAAAAGTAAACTTATGTTTTCAAAAACTTAAAAAAGACAAGCTGCTGCCAATTAGATTGGTACAGAACTTCATTTTTGCGACTATTAATTTCATAAACAAAGAAAAATAAATCCTTAGCATTATTTTTTTTATCTTCCAATTAA
>JAABKK020036904.1:0-14054 GCA_011634745.2 Catotricha subobsoleta
TTTCAGAAACGGTTTCAAAACGGTTTCAGAAACGGTTTCAAAACGGTTTCAGAAACGGTTTCAAAACGGTTTCAAAACGGTTTCGAAACGGTTTCAGAAACCGTTTTGAAACCGTTTTTGAAACCGTTTCTGAAACGGTTTCAAAAGGGTTTCGAAACGGTTTCAAAAAATGTTGGACCACCCTAGTATATATGTTTAAAAAAAAAACATATTTTTAATCTCTGTCACAGTGTTTAGGTTAATATTGATTCAACTAAATTTAAGTTCACCCTTCTCATCTGAATTATCAAAAATACGTTGGAAAATTTGCTCTTAAAGAAAATTATTCTATAGTTACTTAACCGACATACGAGAACTTATTAGGTGCGCTTTCATAATTTACCATATTTTTTTTCTCTGCTGTTTTTGTTTTTCTTTATTTTTGGATTTTCTGGAAAATCCCCCTTTTGGTTATGGCAATGTCAGTGGAGCATTGTTATCGTGTTGTCATATTAATTATTCAATGCTTTTAATACAACAGCGACATAAAAGGAAAGTTGATTAAAATATGGGGCGGCGTACTAACATCTAACAGAGCTGTATACAGCACCAGCAGCAGTTTGGGTTAACTCATCTATCTATTCATGTGCTGCTAGTATAAATCATAAATATATCATCTACTGTTATTTAAAATAAAACCGAAAGGCGTGTGTGAGAATATTTTAGTGTTAGGTTTGCTTGCTGGTTTATTTATATTTTTATTTTTGTATTTTTTCTTTATACATATTATTATATCCCACAATGTTTGTTTTCTATTATGGTTGAACTGTAAACTTTCGTCGAACTAAGTATATGTTTGTTTATTGAAATAATGTGCACCGCATTTTTGCCATGCACCATGCAAAGCATTTTTTTTTTTATTTTTATTTTGAAAAATAATATTTTGAATGCATATTCTCTCTCTATGTTTTTCTTTTCATTTTTTATTACTATTTTTATTTTGTGTGAAATATTGGAATTATGTGGAAAATTATATTTATTTTTAAAATCGATTATTTCTGTTTCTGTTTTCATTTTCATTTTGTAAGTCATAACTTATAAATATCATTATAAATCCATTTGCAATTCGTATCATATAGCATTTTAAAATAGAAAACATCTACTTACTAAATAAAATAAATTATCGTAGACTTTTCATTAAAAAATAAATGCTAACCTAACATATTTTAATATAAAAATATAAAAAAACACGTTTTAGAAATCTTAAGTAATAATGTAAGACAATTTTAAATATTTATTATTCTGATGCCTATTTATAAGGTGATACGTAAAACAGTGAATGGTACCTGAACATCGTACACATCATATCCATTTATGTTTCACTTCTCATTCTTAATGTCTAGCTTGATGTTCTCATAAAAATGTATACAGAACTTACTTATAAAATGAAATTCCCTCGATAGCAACAAATAAAATTAATTTCGTTCATGTAAATTTCATATAGAATTCTATGTTATGTTTGTCATCACAAATAATATAAAATATATAGAAACATGGTTTGCCCAAGCAATAAACCATTTGTTTTCCATTTATTTAATTTCAATAGAAAATAACTATAAATTTAGTTCTATTAAAAAAAAATAAGTCTTGTCGATTACTTTTTTATGTGAAAAATTGAATATAAATAAATGTTTTAATCGTAACTCGAATTAAATAATAAAGTCATTTTCTTACCACAATTCCAATAACTCTAGTTCATTTCGTACTCGAACCTTTTGCTCAAATAAAGAAACAAAATAAATGAAAAAATCAACTTTTAAAGTAGAATAAATATAAAGTGTTTTTCTTCCGGCCAGATTAAAAGTAAAAAAGAAAGAAAAGCAAAGTGAAAATAAACGAACATAAAACATTGTATTCGAAGGGTTTCAGTTTAAATGCGACGAACCTGAAATTAATTTATAGTAAATATTGTTATAAATTCAAAAATATAAACACTTTAGAAAGCCAAAAATATGTTTATTTTATGCTTTAAAAAGAAATTAGAATAGCATCTTACTGAAATTGAAAATTTATTTTTACTGGCCCGGTTAAATATATTATTCGAACGCAATAGAATAGAGTGCGACTCTAGTAGATTTGGATTAGCACAATAATATATTAGTATGATTTCGTGTTGATTAATAAATCAATGAGTTTGTATTTAAATTATTTAGCTATGAGACGCCTTCTCTTTTCAGATTTTTGACTAACACTATACTATTTGATAAAATTTTATATTTTTGTTGATCTTTAATTAAATATTTTTTTCTTTTCTTTAATATTGCCGTTTAGATTAAAGTTAATTTAAAGATCTTTAATATTTACTTTTTAATAGCAGGAATTAATATTTAAATACGAATTCCTGATACAGTATAATGACAGTAAGGTCTCTTTTAAAAGTGTACAAAACTTATTAAATAAAGTAATTGTATGTAATTATTTTAACAGCTTGGTTTAATGGACTTTTCTTAATCCAATTATTCGATATTTAATATCTCATATATGACTAAAATCCAATGCATTAAACAGGCTACTGATTTGCTTCGTCACAAAAAAATTGAGACGCATATTTGAAACAATGTATAATAAAATACACTAATATGCCAACCATTCGCTGCATTAAGCTTAAAACTCTTTGTCACGATTTTTTTTTCTATTGTTGCTATAAAGAGATACTTATTATCTCGATAAGAAAAGAATTTTAATAACTAAAAAGTTTATAAATAAATTAACGGGTTTTTAATTTGACCAAAAACTCACGCTGCGATTACTTTGTATTCTTGTTTTTGTTGTTGATGTTGTTGGTTGTTGTTGTAACTGTAAGTATTGAAAGTAAAACCTTTAGGTAATATTATCTTAAATTTATAATAATGCACGTCTCACGCGTATATTAAAACTGTGAAGCGTATAATAAAAATGTACTAAAACAAAAAATAAAAATAAACAATCATTTATTATGCATCATAACGCAAGGGAGTTGTTATTTCATTGCGTGTATTCCAAATTGCTTATCCCCGACGTCGCACGTTGCATTGTAGGTTATTTGTATAACATGAGTACGCTGAATATATGTTTTGCACCATTTCAACATCAACCAAAATATACCATTAAAATAAAGAATAATAATGAAAAAAAAAAAACAATTTTTTTATTCAAATTTTAAATAAATTATTTGTTTTTAATAATTTATTAATATAATTCGAACATCCAAATTCAAATATTAAAAATATAAATTTTTAAAAGCAACATCATGAATTAACAAATAAAAAAATAATGCTTTGCTTTGTATTTATCATCATCCGGGGCTATATATTTTCAATTTCCACTTTTCCGCTTAGTTGCATTTTATTTTATGATTATATATTTTAAATTGGTAATGGTAATATTATTATGATCAGAGCAAAAATCAACATTGGGCTATATGGTTGTAGTAATTGTGGTTAACGCACATAAGCAACCGCTTCATAAAATACATTCATATAGAATAGGATTGATTCTAACAATGTCTGAATTGTTAATAGTATTGCGATTATAATGATAATGATAATGATAATGATGGTGATGATGATGATGATGATGAGCATTAAATGCAAAATCTGGTGGGGCTCTGAAGCGAAAACTGGAGAACAATTTGCAAATAATTCGATATACCCACTTTTTAAAAAAAAAAAACCAACAATAATATGAAAGATAAATTAACGAACAATCAGTGATGATGGCTGCGGTAGTGGCGATTATTCAGTTAATTGAAAACATCGCATTAAATTCTTAATAAGGAGCTTTTAAATTTAATATTGTTTATTGTTTTCATATGAGATTGACGCATTGGAAGTTTATTATTTGTATAGTTAAAAATATTATAAATCTAAATATTCGTGTATGTATGAATTGAAACAATTTTTTTAATTCAATAGAAAATTATTAGCTACTCTACACCAAAGATGATTAAGTTTCTTTTAGACCATAATAATATTAATAATTCAAATCGATCATATTTAGTCCAGAAATATACATGAATATTGTGGATTATACTCACTCATATTTTAGCTTAAATCTTAAAACATATTTAAAAACAGCTTTTTACGCATATGTTAAGACTACAAAGATCAGTTATTAGTTGCAATTGGCCATGTATTGTTTTTCTTTGTGTTTTATTGTTACATGATCATATAATTTGGTTGTGTTCCTTTGTAAATTGCAGGGATGGCATGATTTAAATCAAGCTGATTTAAATCACGATCTAAATCAATTGGCATTTTCATTTTTAACATTAATTTTTGACAAAATTTAATTTTCAGTTTTTAATTGTTTGATATTCAATAAATTATGAGAATAATCTTGAATGAAACTTGAACAACTACTTCAAAATTGCATAAACACAACTTTCTGCAATTTTTTTTTCATTTGAATTACTGATTTTATTTTTCTCTAGAATAAATTAAATTTTTCGAAAATATTTTTTAATTCTATCAGTCAATATTAATTATTATTATCTTTTTTTTGACATGAATTCGAAAGCAAATATATTTATTTAGTATTATTCGCTATTTCTTTAATGCAGTTTCTAATTAATTTTATTTTTGACAAAATTTTGATTAATATCAAAAAAATCTGATTTAAATAAAATTTATCAAATGTCATGACTTTTTTAAAAATAACATTGAAGTTTTCCATCCCTGTAAATTGTATTATATGTTTTAATAAATTTATCGATTTTTTTTTTATTTGGCATTCATCCTCATTAACTAAAAGAGATACTACATATAAATGAAAATAGTGTTCTTAGGAATGTTCTCAGTAAGCGGTTCGTTGTAATTTAACACTCTGTTAATCAATCTACCGTCCGTGCCAAAGATTCATTGGTATTTTCTGTTGGTTCAAATTTACGTATATTTCTAGAATAAAAAATAAAAAGGACACACAAAAAATTCTGGTATTTGTTAATTAGAAAATTCAAATAAAATTTAAAACACAGCAAAATCTAGATAATTTATCCTGTCTAAAGAAGAATGACATTAAAACAAATATACTATAAACATCCATTAAAAAAGAATGTAAATCATAATATAAAAATATAATTCTGTTTATTATTTTGAAACAGAAAATGTAGCGAGGAATTAAATTATATTTTCAGTTGGGTTGGTTTAAAATAAAGATCTTTCGGAAAAATTCATCAAAATATTATTAGAATAATAACTGTGATACAAAAAAAAAAAAAAACGAAAGAAGTAAAACAAAAATAAGTAAGTAAGTACCAACCTTATGAATATTCAAAATGTTTTCCCAAGTATTCTTTCAACTTCTTTTGTGTTAAAATATTTTAGTACAAGCACAAGGTAATTCGTACACCTTAATGAGTGTTATGAATGCATACGATTCACATTTACATATAACTTTCAACAGGGAACAGGGTGGTTGTGTGTTTGGGTAAAGTATTATCTGGAATGGGTGTATGATTGTACGAAATGTTTTCGTTTAATATGCAAGTGTGAATTCAAAAACAGCAAAAAAAAAATACATAATAACAAATTTAAATATTATTGCTGTAGTAGCATACAAAAATGTTTATTTAATTATGCTAATTAAGGTACACTAAGAATGTACTTTCTGTGTGTAGAGAAATGATGTTATAGAAAAGAACAACCAAAAATATAATGTAGAGCAACTGTGCAACTTATTTATTTTATTTTTTGTTCTCTTATATGGCCACAAAATATTATTTCTCTGTTATTATTGCGCCTAACTATAAAATCATCAGTACATTTATTATTATTTTTTTTTTGTTTCTTTTATCAGGATATAAAATTAACTAAGTACATACATATGTTTAAAAGTTAAAAGAAAAAAAAACTCGAAAAATTCGAAAACTCTTTAAACACATTTAAAAAAAAAGAAGAGGAAATAAGGTGTATCATGAAATTACTTGAAATGACCAAGAACTGAGCACTATGCAAATTATTGAAATTAAAACAACTCGGAAAAAAAATATGCTTATTTATTCAATTCTCGTTTTGTATTTTGGTGTTTTGCATTGAAATGTTTTTCTGTTCTCAGATGTGTTCTTCAAATCATTTAATAAATATGGAAATTTCTTGAATTAAATATCAAAACACGAGTAAAATAAAATATTGATTTCTTTTTATTGAAACCATAACTTTGACTTTAAAAACGTTAACTAAGAAATGTAATTAAGGATAGAAAAAAGTAATAAAAACATAAACTGAACAACAAAAATTATCTATTCGTTCAATACCTTTATTAAATACGTTGTTATTTGAAATTTCTAAATATAATTTATTGAGAAACACTTTACAATTACCTACGTTAAAATTAAAAGAACATAAAACGGTGCATTGCTTCGGTAACAGTACGTAAGATAATTTTTTCATATAATAATTCATATACATATATATTAATAAATACATACATTTTTTTTGGTTTTCTTTTATTTTTTATAATTGTACTTGATTTCAGAATTGTAATTAACTTTGCAATTTAAATTTTAAATTTATTCACGCATTTCTTTTTTTTTAGCGAAACATTTTCAGTATGAATAATATTTTTCATCAAGGTTTTTAATATATTTGTTTATGATACGCACTTTATAATGTTGATATAATCCAAGTGTGCAATATAATATTCAGAAAATGTAAAATAGAATTATTAATAAAACGCTTTTTCTTTTAAAACGATTATATAAATCAAAAGCTTTATTAAAATAATTATGGTATTAGTATGCCTGTGAATGTGTGCTGCATTAGAACGAAAAGAAAAAAAAAATTGCATATAAGAGATTTATAGTTAAAGCATAATTATACGTTTCCTTTTAGAAGGTTCTTATCACAAATAATGACCAAGGAATATCACGTAAATTAATTAAGTTTATTTTAATGTATCCAATTATTTTTTCTTTATTGTTATTATTACAATTTTGTATCCGATGATGTTTGAATACTTTTGCCCTTGGACATTTCGATGATATACATCATTATATACAATTGTGGAAATGTAAAAAAAAAACAATTTATTCCTTTAACTCTAGTACGAAGCCATTTAAAAAACCACATCAATTTTCTGTCAACTTAAAAAAGGAAAAAGTTAGCAGCAAAATTCTTCCAAATCGACAGGATTATTGATGTGGTTACTTGAAAGTACGCAGTAACGTTTATAATTTATTCCGTTATTTATTCATTATATATTATACTGTTAGGCACGCAGGCAGGTTCCAAAACCCCCTACTACAGTAACTATTAGTCTATTGTCCCCGTACAATATACATATTCATTCAGTAAGTACCTACTCACCCTTCATTCTACCTCAACCCATTGTACAAATTATATATATATAATATATATTATACTAAAATAATTCAAACATTACGATTATAATGCCACAAGTCATATATATTTGCGTGTAGAAAATCTTTAAATTACTTGTTAATGCATTTTAATGACATTATTTATCATGGAATATAAACAGAAACATTGAATGAAACACACCACATCAAAATAGTGCGATGGAGAAAAAAAAACTGTATGGAAAAAAGTATATATAGGACATGATTTTACTTTTAGTTAAGTGGCAGCTCATGGTATGCGATTCACAATAATTATTTATATTCAGTTCACCTGAGTTCAGTCGTTCGTTGTATTAACTAACTATTGTTTTGTTGTTGCTTTTTTTTCTTTTTTTGATGCATTTTAGCATACTCTCTCATTCTTTCATTCTTTCCACGCTACCTATAATTTTTCCATCAAATCCTTTATTTAAATTAAAAATTATATTTATTTAATTTATTTTTAAAGAATTACACTTTGTCATGGTACCATTTGATTTAAATATAACTTCGTATTTTATATATATATATATATATATATTATTTTTTATAGGAAACTGAATGAATATAGCAGTTTGTTTGTTTGTTGCTCGTTGTTGTTTTTTTTTTCTTCTTTAATTTTATTTTTATTTTTAAATAGAAGAAGAGGAACCTACATAACGAGTATACTTAAAGCCAACATCATGGAATGCGTGACTTTATTGTATATTTGTAAATTTTCTAAATTGTTGAAAATAATAACATTCAACATACTCGTCGTCATATTCCATATGCACGTAATTATAAAACTGGATAACAATAAAAAAAAAATATTTATATATATTTTTAAATAAAAAAAACAAAAAAAAAGTGTACGCAGTAAATGTTGAACATTTTTCCTGTATTTAAAATAAACATTATATATGCAATGCTCTCAGTATATTGTTAAATATAGAACCACCGTATGTCGTATTGATTTTATTCATTATAAATGGAAATCAGTTTACATTATTTAGGTTAACTGCATTACTGGAACTGTTATATTACAATATATGGTAAATGGTAAGTAATTGTAGGCTGTGTTTTTACTGCAATTAGAAAACTATTTACCATTTTCCATTAAGTAATAATATTGAATATTGATTTAATATTATATTACATTCGTTTAGACTTATGTGTTATTATAAATATGTTTAAAATATTTTAATTAATATTTACAAAAACTAAATTGATTGCATTTGTTTTTTTTTTCTTTTTGAAGTATTTTTTAAAAATAAAATATGGTCAGAGAAATAAATTAATAAATAAAAAATATATCGATTTAGACAATCATACAGATATTTCACGTTTATACTGATATGTATTGCTTTTTAAAATTATTTTCAATTAAATTCCATAAAAAATACATAAGTTTCACAATTCACTTCTATTCATACATTCCAGATTTCTGGGAAACTTCAACAGAACATTTTTCAATTGACATTTTTCACTGAATTCGAATAAAAATCGGTATGAAAAAAAAAATCGGAATATAAATAGTTTTATATAAACATTGTCTTATGAGACAAAAAAAAAATCGTTCTATATAACCTACGCTATATTCATTTTAATAAGACAGTAAGTTGATATTAAATATAATTAATGTTTTTGCGAAAAAATAATTATTTTTTCAGCTTTTATTTACTTTTTCATAATTTTTAAAGTTAAGTATATAAAGGATGAAATAAACCTTCATAATAATATAAAATAATTACCTGCTTCTAATTTAATCCAAAAACAAAAAAATTCTATTGCTATTTATACATATCACTAGAGTGTTCCTAAAAAAAATAAAAAAATTGGCCGATTTTGTATGATGCTTGTTGGTTTTAAAATATCGTTTAAAAAAAAATACTTGCTGCTTATAAATATATAATATTACGAAATTTTCTTTTCTTCACATCGTTCTAAGAACTATAAAAAAAATATTTACAGTAATCCATGGCAAAATTGACTATTATTCAACTCGAGTACAATTTTCAAATATTAAGAAACAATATTTCTAAATTATGTAATATAAATAAAATTTCTGTACTTTCAATTCTCTAAGTAGTTTCATTATTGATAAATCGGACCATAGTTAGTGTTAGAGCCTACTCTCGACGCCATTTTGAACTATTTGAAAGGAAAATTCCAAAATGTTTCTTTTATACATTTTAATTATATGTCCATCCGGTGGTCTATCTGAATCTCTAAGTGCTTTCTTTCTCTGGATAGAAATAATTTTCCATAAAATTTAATATATTGAGAACGAAAGCACTTAAAAGATTTGGTTATGTGTCACAGGTAATAATTAATTTTTTTTATAAAAAAAAGGTATGAAGTAGGTATGTGAAATGCCTAATTTATCAATTACAAAACCAGAGTAAGATACTTGGTTATATGCCATTGCTGAAATAAATTCGAAATGTTGTCTCTAAATGTTTCAAAATTGCACTTGAGTTGAATAATATTAAATTTTCTCATGTAATTCTTACGTTTTTCTTTTTAAGTATACTTTGATCGATGTGGATAAGGAATTTTCAAAAAAAAATCTATTCAAGTATTTTTATTTTATTTTAAATAAAATTTATAAACCAACAAGCATCATAGAAAATTCACAATCATTTTTACTTCATACAAATTTGAACCACCCTAATATACACATATATTATGAATCTGTTTTTATTTTCGAACATACTGCGACTATGTACCAGAATAATTCATAACATCTATACCTTTTCTTATATAATATTGTCTAAATTAAATAAAAAATCGCTTGCTGGTTTGTATTGTATTTGCTGGATGCTAGTGTCGCGCTGCCTTCAACATACACAAATATTATGGAGCTGTGATGCCGCCACTGGTGTTATATGTTTTATATAATTAAATAAAGATGCTTGAATTTTCTTTCCATCTAGCCATTACATAAGTAGTTATATGTTTTATAATTTTTACATTGGATAATTTAAAGCTTTTTGTAGTTTGTTCTTAAAGTGTGTATCAGCACATCTGAAAATGAATATTATAAAAATGGTGTTAAGATTTTCTTATTATTTCTTTTTTTCTTCTATTTTTTAGTAGTTTATCGTATAGTACACAGTAAACGAGAGTTTTTTCAGAAGCTAAGCTTTTGCACATTCACAAAATTTGTGCATTGTTTTTCTACCTATAAAAATAAATTCTATTTTATGTGCGAATTGTAAAGCATTGGATAAAAGATATTGTAAGCTATGACGGTAAGTTGGGAGATTTTTTTCTTTTAAATACTCTTTTGAGATATCTCATCACATGTAATGTGACTGCCATAAAATTGTAAATTTATAGAGTTATTGTGTATTATAGACAATTGTTAATTTTCCTCGCATACGCTTGCAGTAGTCCTGATAAATAATACAATCAATACTGAATTTCCGTTGTATTTTTATGAGTCCAGTTTAAATCTAGTTCACTCAAAATAAAAAATAAAAAAAATAATAATAATAATAAAAAATAGAGAAAAGGAGCAAAAGCAAATAAAATTCTCATTTCACCACTAAATTATACCGAATCTGGCGTAGCTTAGTTCAGTAATGCTGTGCTTTTATTTTTCATACACACACACAGAACCATCAGAAAAACGAAAAATAAAGCAAAAAAGGATGAGAAAAAAACCCCGAAAAAAGCGATATAAAGCTTACATGAAAAAATGCAATGGAAAACTAAATAAAATTAAATGGGTGGCATAATATGTTTCGGGTTTTGTTTATTTATGTGTGCATGCATGTGCAAGTGCATGCATTTTGCTGAATCAGAGTACCAGAAAACTATTTCTATATTTTATAATTCAATGTACGAAATGGTCAACGACTAGTCACTGAAGTAGGTGTTTCATGGTAAATATGTTATCTTCATTTCTGTACTGTACAAATCTAACACCCTAACATTTTATACGCGATAGTTGTCATGATAATACCTACCGACTACATACTTTTTCCGTTTGTTTCTTTCGTCTTACCCCTTTTTGAATTATTTTGTTTTTGAATATGTTATTTGAATTTTATTTATTTTCTTTTTGTCGCTTAATTTTCATCTCAACTTGGTTCAACTGCTGTTGCCTGTGTATCAACGAGCAAAATACAATGAGGAAGCCAACAAAAAACAAAAATAACAAACTAATTGAGAATTATGTTAATGCATTTTTTGGAAGGTATGTGGTACGAATTTTTTTTTGTACAGCAAAGCAAATGACGATGGCACAAATTCATAATGCATATATTTTGGTTTAATATCAAAAATCATTTTTCTTGTTTTCTTGCTTTTTGGTTCATTCATATTCACTTTATTCTATCCTAGCAAAAAAATATATATAAATATGTACGAATTTTCGTTTCTTATATAGAAATTTCAAAAATATAAAAATTTACATTAAATGAATGAAATTGTTTCGTGCATTAAGTTTTAAATGTTGATTGATTATAAAGTATATTTTATTGATACCAACATTTTCAAAAGCAAAATTTTAATGCATTATAAGTCGCATCTTTAATTCCATAGAATTTTTCAGAACAAAAAAAAAAAGATTTCATTTTATGAACAAAAGAAAATTGATTTCTGCCGGTGATGTTTCATTGCTAAAACAGTACTTTACTATATTCTCATTTTATGTTTTAAATTTACCTTTTTTATTTTGTGATTATATTTAATAGCAGCTTTGATCTTTAGTTATTTTTTTCTTTTCAACATTTTGCCAAACAGAAGCAATAGGATCTAATTTTAACATTTTTATTTTCAAAGTATCGATACTAAAGTTTTCCTCTCAAATATAATGAAAAATAGCTCAGCCGATAAAATGGTTTGAATTGGAATCGACAATAAATAAATGTTTTGAAATTAGCATAAAAATTCGAAGACTATAAAAAAAAAAAAAACAAATTCAAGTTAAATCGTTTTGACTTTGAGCGGCAACATCATCATGCATCCATTTTGTATATTCTCTTTCTACTCATAAAAATTTAATTTTAATATATCTTATAAATATAAAAATTCTTATTGTTCTTATAAAAAGGATGATGATGTACCTGGGCCCTGTTTCATATTTATACGTAGCATATGCACATTAATATTATTCAATGGATTGAAAGGATACCATTTTTCATTGCATATATTAATATTTAAACTGAAATGGAACAAGTCATTTTATTTAAATATTTAATAGAAACAAAAAGGAAAATATAAGAACTATACAAAAATAATAAAATAAACTGAGTAGAAATTGTTTAAAAAAATAAAATAAATTTAAAAGAAAAGAAAAGAAAAGAGTACACACACTAATACCGAGAGAACTGGAATGTTACGTTTCATTAAATATTGTTGTTTTGTTAAACGTAACACTTTTCCCTCGGAATTATCTATTAAAGGGAAATTTATTTATTGGTATTATGCTACTGTCACTTATACTTAATGGTTACTAGTTACTACCTGTTGCGAACTATTACCGTTACTAATTCTTTTTATTTTTTTTATGGGTTTTAGTATCCAAAAGGACACACCACATATGTGAGAAATAAAAAAATAAAATAATTCTCTAAGGAGTTCTCGAATCTAAATTATTGTTGCCGTCAAGGATTAATGTGCAGACATCGATTCAAAACATTTTATATCAAGAGCTATAAGTATTTATTGAATTTAACTTATCATTTAACACAACTAGAAACAATTGGCGTGTAACTGATATCTCTTACCAGTTTAGTTACCCCATTCGCTTGAATTTTCATTCGCAACTTATGAGAACGAACTGAAATAAGACCCACTAATGGAAATTTATTTTGAATGTTTTTATTTTATTTAATTAATATAATGTATTTGAAATATTTTATTCATTTATTAATCTGACTTGATGATGAATTGAAATATTAAGAAAAGCATTTACGCCATACTAATTCATATTAGTTAATTTTTCCTTAAAATTATACTTATACTGAAAATTCGTAAAAGAGTGAAGAGTAAATAAAATTTTCTTATCCATTCATTCAGTTAAAGTGAAAAAAATCTAATGTGTATACTTAGTAGTTAAATAATAATAAATTTTGCATATAGAATTATGTGTTGGTACCAAAGATTACATATATGTAATCTTTGGTTGGTACAGCACGTTAAATTAATAATATATATGTACTTTGTATTAATTTAAGATACATTGAAAAAATTTCAAATGAATAAATAAAATAAACCGTATTTATAATATGTTTATTGTTTTACTTAATCAATATAGAAAGCGAAACATGTTAATTACAATATCGTTTAAAATTATCAGCTGGTGTGAGAAATTGTTTGTATCATTACCATATATGACAATAACTAAACTTTATTGCGGTATAAACCTTACAGAGGTAATAATTATTAGTGATGTAAGGGATAGTTGGCCGAATAGTTGCTTATAACTTAATGGGTAGCTAACGGACAATATCAAGCGATATTTCATCTAAAAAGCTACACGAAATGACAGATCACAATGCGATATTAATAAGAATTGTTCTTATTTTATCCAACTTTCAGAAGAAATATTGCCTGATATTGTCCGTTAACTAACCATTAAGTTATAAGCAATCGTCCCACTATTCGGCCAACTATCCGTTACATCACTAATCCCGGTTAACAATTTGCGACTGGGGACTGTAAGGCAGTCTCATGCGACATGGAAATAGCGTCCGCATAGTCAGTC
>JAABKK020036915.1:0-14053 GCA_011634745.2 Catotricha subobsoleta
CACAAATGACGTCGATGCGCGAGAGTGAACGAAAGCTAACCAAAGAGAAATCATATCTTGTATTCATTGTATCATGATGTGTACTTGTACTATGGTTCAACAAGCTCAACTTTGCTCAGCTGCACAATTCAGCTATTAATTAAATGTATAGATCAGATTTTTTTTTACTTACATAACATGCTGCATCTGTCATTCAGTATAAAATTTGGTGGCGCTCGCATCACTTTTGAGCGCGCCACCAATTTTTATACTGAATGACAGATGCGGCATTTTTTGTAAGTAAAAAAAAAATCTGGTCTATTGTTTGGTTTTTACCTACCCATCCCTAATGCTCATAATATATACTATTTACTCTCTGCGGTCTGCGTATAGAATTAATTTACATAGAAGAACTGTTGTTGCGCTGTTTCAAATAAAATAAATTTGATTTTCTACCTCAATTTTTGGATGTATAATTTTAGTAATTACATCCATTTACATACAAAACAAAATTTTAATATTTTATATATTTGTTAAATTACCTCCAAGATCACAAAATAAAATACTCATAAAAATAAAAAGCAGATGGCCGGGCGGATTTTGATGGTCGTTATAAAATGGTCTTACAGACGTTATTTATAGGTATTAATATTTTCTCTAATAGATCAATGTCGTCGGCCACTTGGAGCGCTGTAACGACACAATACCAATAAATTACGAAATATAATTTTTGTATTTCAAATAAGTACAGAGTAAAAAATACTCATAAAATATTTCAAATACTTATTTGAAATATCTGTATTTCAAATACTGCCGAAGTCTGAGGGGGTTAGCTTAAGTGGTAGCTCTAGAAAAAATTCAATCGATTTTTGTACGCTAAATACGACACTTGGGTAGTTCCAAAATAGATTTTTGTACTTTATTTTAGTACAAATCTGCTATTCGGGTAGCTCTAAAAAAAATGTTTAAAATAAGCCGTGCATTATGATATTAAATATAATAGTCGGTGCTTTGGAAATATACATAATACTTACAATTTACATATTAAAAAAATACCCTTTATGTTTTTCAGTGGAAATGAAAGTCTCAGCATTATTCATTAGGGTGGACTGATTTTTTTAAAACCGCCGGTACCATTATTTTTTGAGTTTCATTTTGTCTCCCGATTATCGTCATATTTTTATTTTTTTATTTTATTACACTTAACACACCCATAAGGTAGAACCATGATTTTAAAAAAAAGCCATAAAGTTAAAAAAGGGATTAAGAAAAAAACCCGTGAGATAAAATAGTTTAATATGTCTATCATTGACCCGCTCAATTTATTAAAAAAGGAAATTCGTTAGAGATGTAAATGAAAAATGCAGCTTATTTATACATACCTACTTTATTACTTATACATATTATGTAAAAAAGAAAGATTTTTGAATACTCTTTCATGAAAAATTTTATATTATTTTTTTGTTCTTATTTTATAGACAATTAATTTATACGCATTTATAAAATTACATTATATATTAAGGGCTATTTTATTAATCGTGGTTTAACTTTAAACTGTGTTTAAACTGACGATTTTGGTGGTTTAAGCTGAGTTTATCATTTTTTATGTATGTGAATTGTCAATTTAAACTTCATTAAGTTTTAAGCTTTGTTTAAACCATGATTGATAAAATGGCCCTAAATGTATTTTAGTTCACTTTACGTATGATCTATTTATATATTATATATTTAAGTGGAATAAGTAATATGTAAATTTATCCAGATATAATTATTAATTATGTATTAATCTAATACATTTAAATACTACATAATAAGTGTCAATGTCAATAATAAGGAATCATTTAATTAAATTATTTATAGGAATTTACAGGTACACAAAACAAACAATAATATAATATAATATATTGATATAATTAACAGCAATGCTTAATAATAAATTAGGGAAATATAGAAATTTTAGAGAAATAATTTTGTTTTTTGGCCATCAGCGGTTAGTTAATTGTCGATGAAGTATGGATGAGACATAGCTTGTTCAGCATTTATTCGAAGTTTTGGTACGCAAACAAGAAGTTTTTGTAGTAAATCTCTGCCTTTAGAACTCAACCGTGGCACAACTTGACTCCACGATGTTGTTGGATGGTACACTAAAAAAAATAAAAAAATAAATAAGTGATATAATTATTTAAAATGTTTATCAGAAATAAAGCAATTAATTTTACATGGAAATGGTTTATAATCAGCCAGTTGACTAACGCCGGGCCACGAATCATCTGTCGGTGTTCCTAATAATTTAAAGATTCGTTTCAACTGATCATCAACATCTGAGCCCGGAAATAGTGGTCTACCAGCATTTGCTAATTCAGCAAATATACAACCAGCTGACCACATATCAATACTCGTTGTATACAATTTTGCACCAAATAATACATCTGGCGGACGATACCAAAGCGTCACTACTTCGGCTGAATAGCATTTAACGGGAATACCAAATGCTCGAGCTAATCCAAAATCAGCCAATTTCAGCTCACCATTTTTATTGATTAGTAAATTTTGTGGTTTTAAATCACGATGAAGTACATTATGACTGTGACAAAATGCCAAACCCCGAAGTAACTGGTACATAAAACTTTTTACTACATCAAGATCAATTTCACCATTTAAACTGTCGAAGTATTTTTTTAAATCTTGATCACAATGCTCAAATACCAGTGTAAGCTTTTTATCTGAATGCAGCACATCATATAGTCGAACAATATTTTTATGTTTTAATTCCTATAAGGAAAAGTCATATAAATGATTAGAAAAATGAATTTCCAAATTTCAGTTTTTACCTTTAATAAACAAATTTCTCTTAGGGCTGAGCTGGGAACACCTTCATCATCCTCATCTAGGCGAACCCGTTTTAATGCTACTATTTCCAATGTATCGCGATTCTTTCCTTTAAACACTGTGCCATACGTTCCTTCGCCAATCTTTTCTAATTTTTCATATTTTTGCATGACGTTTAATTATTTTCCTATAAAATAAGTGGAAAAATAACACAAAATTATTTTTACTTAATATTTTTTGTTGATAGCAGAGTATAAAATGTTATAATAAATGTTAATAAATTAAGACACATACTTAATCTACGGTGATAATAAGATACCTTTTAATATTATTACTGTAATAATGTATTTATATTTCTATTACTTATATGCAATGTACGATTTTTATTTTTCTAAGTAAGTATTTACATTTTATTAATTTGACAGTGACAGTAAACTCAAGCATTCGGAGAAAGAGAAAACCGTATTATTCTATATTCATTACTTTTTCAACGGTTGAACAGTGAGCGGTAAATTATTTTTAAAAAATACGTGTTGTATTTACGTTATACCTATGATCATTATGAAAGTAAGTATGGATTTTTTTTAGATAGTCTAAGCCTGATTATTTAAGATCTGCAGCTCTCCTGATTAATTTTGTGGAATATGCATATTTTTTTAAATTTATCTTTCGGTGCCTAAAGTAAAAAATGTGGTTTCTAATGTGGTTCCTATAGACGAAATGTAAAAGTACCATTTTTAAAACTTCTAACCAGCCAAAAGTGCGGCAGAATGAGGTAAAATTCGTGAAACACTCCAAATATAAGGAGTATGAAAGGAATAAATTTATAAATTAATGTCTGGGAAAACAGAAAGATTTTTTCCATTTTACAACTATTTTTCAGTCTTGAACCACAATAAGCTAATTAATTAACTATTAATAAGCAATTAATAAACTGATAAACTGTTATAAAAAATTATGTTTTCATAGATTTTTAGGTAATTTTATTACATATCTGAATGTTCTAAGATGGACAATATTCCTTTTGTATTAGTAGAGTTATTCACTTTTTACTTTATTATTTAGAGTGACCGAATTTGATCTTGACCCTTAGAGGTCAAAGATCACGGCATTAGGTCAAAGATCAAAAAAATGATTCTTCGATTTTCTATGGAGGTCGGAGGTGCATATTATTATTAATAAATTGGTTACTTATCCAATTTTGATCATTTTTCTTGTTTATCAATTCAGATTTTATGTTTTAGAAAATCTGGCTTTTTCGACATAAAAATATGAGAAAAAGCTAAATATGTGTCTATTGTATTGTAATGCAATATTATTTAAGAATATGTAAGATAATTAAGGAATACCAAAAAAATTCAAAGTGGGTTTGGGAGAAATTGAATTTATAAAAGTATGAAAAAATAGTAACTAAGTATAAGTACATCTGTGAGGTGTTGTTTTAAGTAAAAATAACATTTATTTAAACAAATATTTTCCAATTCTTCTTTCTATATGGATCCAAATATT
This sequence comes from Catotricha subobsoleta, assembly GCA_011634745.2. Lineage (NCBI taxonomy): Eukaryota > Metazoa > Arthropoda > Insecta > Diptera > Cecidomyiidae > Catotricha > Catotricha subobsoleta. The sequence continues at coordinate 4,318 of JAABKK020036915.1, forward strand.
TTCCAATACTTATATATGGTCCGATCTTTCTAATTAATTTACCTTAAAATCTTTGATTTTTGTAAGCTTAATATTAATCAACAGAACAAAAAAATTATTTTAATAATATTCAATTAAATTTATTCATACATATAAATAGAAAAAAAAATTAAAAAAAAAGAAGAACATTCATTTTATAAATTGACTTTTTCCTCACGCACACAAATACTTTCTTTTAATGCTTTACCGTATTTATTCAAGTTAGAAATTATTATTGCTAAAAATGTAATTTGGTTTGTTTATATTAGCCGTTAACTTTAGAAACAAACGAGCTATTTAATTTAAAATTTCCAATATATTTAATTTTATTTATACAATTCAATTTAACGTCGATAGTAGTTAATTATTCTTCTTCACTTTCCGATGTTTTAGTTAGTTAGCTTTTAACTATTTTATAACTTAATTAGTATATGCATTTAGGTACTCGGTTACACTTGGCAGGTCACGTTGTAACCAGGCAGCATTTAATCTAACAGTTTCGACCGATTGAGAAACAGTTCGTTCAGTACCAGGAAACTCATTTTCTTTAAAGAATATTTCGATCTCTTGAGCCTTCTCTTCAGATGCAAAGTTTTCAGTTAGATATTTAACGAGACGTGCTAATAAGAAACCACCCTAAAAAAAGAAAATGAAAGAAAAATGTGTAACCAGGTAAACTCAAGGTGGCTTTTAGTTTACTGCATAGACTTTTGTGTACCTCATATTGCGCTAATAATCTTGCAGAATTGCTTTTAAAAAATTCCCAAGTCATGTCTCGTCCTTTAGGATTCATGGCTACAGAAACAATAACAAATACAGAGTCTTGAGCTCTCACTTCATTCTGTAAAAAAAATATTTAGTTTTAAAAACTCTAAATAAATTTGTTAAGTAAAAAAAAAAACTTACCGATAAAGCGAAATCTACAACGCGTTTCAAAATTTCAACATCTTTGAATGACCCCAAAGCTCTTGAGATACGATCTTTTTCTTCATGTAAATCAGTGGCACGGTATAATCGTAGCATTTCTTTATATGTACTAGAATCACCGTTTTGCATAACGGCCTTATAACAAGCACTGCGTAAATCAGCTGGTAATAAAGCCTCTCCACTTGCGTGCAATTTAAAGCGTTTTTTAGCTTCTTCTATTGCTATTGGACAACTAAATGATATCAAACGATTTAATACTAAACTTCTCAACAATGTATCTAAGTGACTTTCTCCAGATTTACAATCCCAACCCAAACGATCAGCAACTGGTTTATATAAGCGAATACCAAAAGAATTAAATTCACTCTGTACCGTAGTATGTGATAGTAATACTTGTAACTTTACTAAGGAATTGGTAATTGATGACCAAACAGTATAATTAGTTTCATTTCGGTAGGCTTCGATAAGTTTTAAAAATTCATTAGTTGGTGCCCGACCAGTTTGAACTAAAGCAAATAGATCATCTATCAAACCAAGTCGATCTAATGGCGGTAATGTTTGGTCTGTAATGGCCGGAATTAACAATTCCAGCATTTCAGGAGTATAACGTGTGCGATAATACCCAATAGTTCCCGGATTAATTTTAATCCAATCTTTTTCATCAACATTATCCAGTTCAAGTGTCATAGTTCTTTTATTTAAGATCGTTGAAAGAGCAATTTCTTTTGGTGCCTTTGCAGTCGAAATAGTAATTGGAATCATCCAAAAATATTCTTCTTCAGGTTCATTACCATCAGCCGTAAACTTATTTTGCGTTAAAGTGAGAACACGTTTGCTACCAGCTTGTACTGAAGATACATTGACGACTGGAAATCCCATCTGTTTAATCCAGGTCGACATTACATCGGCTACTGGTTTACTACTAGCCTCACTCAAAGCAGCCCACAAATCTTCAGTGCGAGTGTTTTTATACTGATGTCGGGTTAAATATATATTCATACCCTTACGAAAATCTGCATCACCAATGTAATGATGTAACATTCGAATAACACTAGCTCCTTTATCGTAGCTTATTTCATCAAAAATTTCATCAATTTCTGAAGGATGGCCAACTGGAACTTCAATCGGATGAGAATTCTTTAAGGAATCTAGCTCTAAGGCACGAGTGTACATATCGGTAACGAATTGTGTCCAAATGTCATATTCCGGAAACAATTTATTCACACACAAAAATTCAACAAACGAAGCATAGCCTTCGTTCAGCCATAAATGTGTCCACCATTCCATTGTGACCAAATTTCCAAACCATTGATGAGCAATCTCATGACCTACCGTTAAGGCGATCGATTGTTTCCTTATTAAAGATGTATTTTCCGGATCGACCAACACAAACGATTCACGATATGTCACTAAACCTGTGAGTTTTTAAAATTTGCACATTAAAATAAATTTTTGAAAATTAAACAAAACAGTTGTATATACCCCAATTTTCCATGGCACCAGCTGAAAAATCCCCGATCGCAATTAAGTCCATCTTCGGTAATGGATAAGCAATATTAAAATACTCCTTGTAATATGGTAAAACTTTTGTCGCAACATCTAATGCGAATAAGCCTTGATCCTTTTTACCAACAGGTGTGTAAACACGCACTAAAACACCATCCTTTGACTTACTTTCAACATAATCATATTCACCAACTACAGCTGCAACTAAATATGTTGACATAATTGGTGTAGTATCGAATCGAACACTTCGCAAATTATTTTCTACATTTTTTTCAGATACTACTGGCATATTTGAAAGCGCAACACGATTTTTTGGCACTACAAGCGTAATGTCAAATGTAGCTTTAATAGCAGGTTCATCCCAACAAGGAAAAGCTCTACGAGCATCCGTTGCTTCGCTGAAAATAAAAGAAAAAGAAAATATGTAAATGTATGGTGAATATCTAAATTGCAACAATATTTACAAATAGAATTTATTACGTACAATTGGGTTACGCCACCATAACGTTCTTCGCCGGATGGTGTAAAATATTTGCTCCGATAGAATCCTTTCATTTTATCATTTAATTTACCAGTAAATGCTATATCAAGGACACCACTACCCGGTAGCAATGGCTCAGGAAATGTGAGAGTGACAGTTTCCTGTTCGGGTGAAAATGATATATTCTTTGCATTAACTTCACCTTTTCCATTTAATTGTAGTGTAGCCTTTTGAATTGTTAAATCGAGCGCATTTAAAACAATTTTATCAGTTGCTGAGAGAATCTACAAATATTTATGAAATTAAATTATATCATTAATTTCTATAAGTTAAAAAGATTACATAACATAAATATCCTTTTTTTTATAATTATCAGTTAAGCAAACAAATATATTACTTCATAATTTTGTCATTTCAAGCATTTCATCGTATTTAATATATTTATTTATTTTTAAATGGGTAATGACTTTATTATCAATAAAATTCAACGTTTATATTATATGATTTTTATTATTATTTACTTATTTTTTTTTTGTACTGAAAATATAAGAGATAATCAAACTGCATATTGCTGTTGAATAATATAACTATTTCAAGGTTGATGAACGGTTTATTATTAACATATTCTATAATGTCAGCAATTATTATAAACAAAAAAAAAAACACATAAAAAGAAATTATATTCGGCATTTCGTTTTTTATAATATTCGTTTTCTTTCATAATTCAGGGAAATTGAAAAGAAATTGAAATTGTCTACTAGAGTATTAGACATCATCAATTTATGTGTGAAATTTAATTGATTCATAGTTTAGCAGCACGCAACCGACTAATTGAACTATTTAACAATAACCGGCTCAAGGCTATTTATGATTTTTTATGTTTAGTGCCGGTCAAAATGACTATGTATATGTAGAAGAGACTAGCAGAGTCAACAGGTAAAATTTAGTAGTCAGCACACATCAATAAGAGATTATTCTAATAACTCATATCATGAGTACATACAGCAATGCCTCTATAAACCAGAAATTTCACGGAAGATAAATTTCGGTTTAAATAATTTTTTCGTATAAAAGAAAATAATATCAACAATGTATGCTAAAAATGGTTTCAAAACAAACTACAAAAAACAAAAAAACAAAAAAAAAATTGATTCTATGAAATTTTCCAAATTATAAAGAGTTCGCTGTATATTAATTTCTTTTCTTTTATTAAATCCAACATAAATACTTAAGAGGATTTATAATGGTATCGTTGCTCGGTTATATTAAGAGCAAAAAAAGAAAAGAAAAGAAGTTATAGGTAATAAATGACTTCGGGGCATGCTTTGAGCTATGACTTCAATTAGGATATTATAAGTTAAATAGCTTATTTTAATAAATATAATAAAATGTTTGTTCCTGGACTTACCGTTATATTATATAATCTGTATAAGTATATATTTATCGGCATAGTATAGCCATTCATTTTATTGTTATGGAATTAATATTAAAAGCTCTAAACATTATTACTTTTTAGAAAATAAAGTACTTATATGTACTGAAAAAATAGAGGCCAATTCCTGATGATATTTGAATTTTTGCCGCTGCCAATTAAATCTGCTGGAGGGCAAATAAACTTATTATTTGTATGAAAATACATGTAATTTCATTGTTATTTTTATTATTGGAATATTTTAATAGGTAAAAAGTCCAATTAAACTGCACAATTATTAATTTGTCCAACAATAACAATGAAATTTCATGTATTTTCATACAAATAATAAGTTTGTTTACCCTCCAGCAGATTTAATTGGCAGCGGCAAAAATTCGCTGGGTAGTGGCCTATTTAATTAATGTTTAATTTATAAAAAAATAAGTATCCACTTCCATTTATATTTATTACAACGATATAAAAATATTTAAAAAATAACAGATTTATCACAAAGAAAACGAATTTTTATTGCATTATGCGGAACTACATGATTAAATGTATAACTAACATCAGTATTGCTCTTTAGCGCGTTTATGTAATCAAATCAACAATAAAATGAATAATTTTGTTATTGCTTTGCTCTACATAATAAATCAAAGACCCGCAACAACAACAAATAAGAATAAGAAATATAAGCGAAAACTTACAACTACCTTCTGAATTCCATTTAATATATAAACAACACTTAACTCAGCCACACAATTGCAAATAATTATTTCAATTATATAACGGTTTTATATTTTTTTATTTTAGTGTGCCGTATTCTTTAATAAAAAGCGAAAGTTAAAAACGTGTATTTCTGATTATGCTAATAATTTGTAGTCAGATAATTTAATATGCTTAGCAAATACTATTTAAGTGAAAATACATCATGTCTTATTATCTTTTACAATATGGGTATTTTAATTCAATATTATATTTTTTAAAAGCGCATACAATTAACATTAGCTAAAATTGAGCAAAAATGAATAGAAAAAAGAAAAGAAATAAAAATTGAAGAAAAAAAAACAGAAAACCTTTAATAATAATTTAGATAATAAATTATGTACTTGAAAAGTTCATTGATCTAACCTGAATTTTAACAGATGTTTTCCCATCAAAGGTAAATGCAGTCAAACATGGTTTCAATTCCAAATTGTAATGTTTGGGTACCACATTGCTGGGTAATCGCTGAAATTCATGATTTTTCGTCATATTACTTTTTTGCAACAATTCGTTTACAGTCTGATGATTTAATATTGCACTGGTACTTGCGAAACGTTGAAGGTATAAACAATTACTGGATAATTTTCTATAATTAGAATATGTAAATGACACAGACGATGACCAACAATAAGATGCACACAATCCAATTAGCTTTTTATTATAGATGTCTGAGTTTGCTGATGAAGCAATATCGCAACGTTGATAACAATATGGAGCCGGCGACGACGAAAATGAAAATCTATTTGTTAAACTGCGATAACACCGAGCTACACATAAAAATTAATTTTGTATAAATAATAAGTAAAAACACTTTAACTTTTATTTGTTTATAACAATAATTCTTACTTTGTAACCAAGCAAACGAACCACACTGATTACGAATTAAAGACGAAAACTTTATTCTATAGCTACTTGAAACTACACCAATTACTGATGGAAGCAAATTTCTTATTGCATTTATTTCGTTTTTGTGCGTTTGTCGACGACAGAATTGAATGAACATAACTGTTTGTAAATGTTAAATATGGTGCTGTCCTCTTTATACCTAAAATATATACAATGTATGATACTACTGACACGTTTTTCGTTTCATTTTTTTTTTTTTTTGTTTTGAATAAGTAGGTATTAAGTATATAAAATATGTGCGAAGTGAAAATATTGTACAAAATAAAATAGCCATACAATTTTCTAAGGGTTGAACAAAATCAGAAAATTACTTTCTATAACATTATACCGTTAGGTTTGAGAGAGCGGAAATAAATAGTTTATCAATATTACTGAAAAGGATACATACAACTTTTTTTTAATCGAAAATTTTGCTACAATTACCTTTAGGTTAGGTGGGGTAACACTACAAGATTCACTGTTATCTTAGGATTTAAATAGAAGGGCAATTTTTTTTTCTTATTCAGCTGCTGCACTCAAAACCTTGTCTATGTCAAGTAAATATAGTAATATGTAGTTCAATTCGTAACATAAAAAAAAAAATCTTAAATTTGAATTATTATTTAAAAAAAAAATGGTTTAAAAGATTCCATGAAATAACACTCCTAGTTTCGTTTATTAGTATTTGTTGCAGCTTTCTTTCACATGACTCTAAATACCGAAAAGAATTCTGATTCAATAATGACATGCCATCTCTATTACCGTTTTAATGTACTTTGAGCGTGCCATTACCCGGATTGATCCAGAGTGAACGATTTTTTTTTCATATTTTTAACTTTATAAATTTTTTTGAAAATTGACTGTTTACCCTCTAACTACCCGGGTAATAAGACCCAGAAAGTTTCTTTACTCTGGTAAATCTACACGAGTAATGGAAATGGTATGTGAAATGTGAATCGATAATCCAATATACGATGGAACTATGTTAGTTTTTTAATGTCATAAGAAACAGTTATACTTACAATATTCTATTATTTATAAAAAATAACAATTATTTTTACACAATAATAATAATAATTGCAATATGAAATGTAACCGATTACTTACTTCAATTGAAACGATTTTCTATTTTACATTTATATTGAAAACATTGACAGACTTGTCTTTTTATCTCCAGTAACACGAGTCACGAACAAAATTTTGCCGGTACCTCTTCGTAATTCGTTTAGGTGATTTACTACTTCGTTTGCTCTTTTTACTACGTTAAAGTGTTGGAAAGATTTTTTTTTGTAGAAAAAAAAAACCGTGACTACATAATTAAATCTAAAAGTAAATCGATATACAATAGGGTGTTCCAAAAAAAAAAAATATATCTTCAAATGCAGAGATAGTTTTTTTATTTCAACTGGTAGATGGTCATTACGGCCCGTCATAAAAAAAAAATCTTGGATTTTTAGTCTTACCCATTTTTTTTGTTAGAATTTATACTAGAAAACTTATGCCAGAATTTAGGATTAAAAAAAAAAAATCAGAGGTCCCTAAAGCGCTCCAAAATTTTGTTGAAATGAGTTTTGGAGTAAATCACTATTCTTCAATACATATTATTTTAGGGGGCGATCGATGGGCGTGGGTTTGCATAAACGACACACATCAGCACATAAATTAATATTTCACACAAGACAAAAAGTTAAATATAACATAAAAGTCGTATTTTCCCATAGAAATCTAAATATTGTACCTCAACGGTTGGTCCAAGAGTGTATGTGTCTTCAGATGAAATGCTAGTTATGTCAAGGGGGTGTCGATTATGCAAACCCACCCCCTCCGATTGCCCCCTAAAATAAGTTGTATTGAAGAATAGTGATTTACTCCAAAACTCATGTCATCAAAACTTTGGAGCGCTTTAGGGACCTCTAATTTTTTTTTTTTTTTAATCTTAAATTCTGGCATAAGTTTTCTAGTATAAATTCTAACAAAAAAAAATGGGTAAGATCAAAAATCCAAGATTTTTTATTTTTATGACGGGCCCTAATGGTCATGGAAACAAAGGGTAACAGACTAAAAATCGCGGTCGGAAGAAAAATAGCAAAGACGAAAAAATAATGGTTTCTCATTGGCTGTTGACTTGTCACGTCGTCTCACATGTATACAAATTCGTCCAACACAAAAGTAATCAGTATGTTTCCATGATAGAAGAAAAATCGCGGTCGGAAGAAAAATGGCACGTATTAAATGATATTTTGCTTTTTATTGGCTATTGGAATGTCACGTGGTCTCACATGCATACAAATTCTTCCGACTCAAAAGTTGACCTATTTTCAACTTTATTTTCATTTTAGTCTCAGACGAATTTTTCGTATGGGTTTACAAAACCAATTTTTGGTCGGTTAGTTACATTAACCGATCGAAGTGGTTAGTTAAGACGCTGGGGGTCTACCGCCGAGATTTTTCTCATGTGGAATTAGCAAAACTTATATATGTAAAGTTAATCAAAAAAATTATTTCCACATGAGAAAAATCTCGGCGGTAGACTCCCTGTTCAAGTTCAGTTACCGAGCGATAACCTAACCGAGTATCAAACTAGCGTTAGGTTACCGAAACCGACTAGTAACCGACCAAAAATTATGTGTGAACGCACTTCGGTTAGTTACGTCATTGTTATAAAAGGTGAAAATGATAAATATAGCTTATTGAAAGAGTTTTAAGTAAACTAAGAATCTTTTTCGAATAAAACTAAAAATATGAAATATATTAATAATAATTATTTTTCTTTTATTTATTTTATTATTATTCTTTTTTTAGACTATTAAAATATTTGTAATTTTGTTGAAAAAATTGAAAATTTTAAATGGCTATAAGTCGAGAACGCTTGCATGAATCGAGACGTTTAATACACCAATCGACGGGTAATTAAATGCTATTTGCCTGGTAACTTAGAAGTTTTTTGCGTTAAAATCACTCTGAACCGAGATATTTAGGTTCAAACATGAAATTTCATGAAATGTCCTCGAATTCTGTCCTCGATTCGAGAAGGTAGTTAAGACCCGTAGAAAGAGTAAGAAACATAGAAGGGAGGTGTACTGCTCTAACTGATGTCTATTTTGGCAATTGGTCAATTGGTCAAATTTTAGTTCAGTGTTAACAAAAAATTACTGAAAATGAGCGCCGAATTTAAAATAAATATTTTGAAAATCGTTTAGTACTTTTTAATTGGGTTTTCCAAATATTTCTAATATGAAAATGTTTATATTTATTAAAATAAGTCTTTTCATTATGAAATATATCACAAAGATAATAATAAACTTGTTATTGTTTTTGCACAAATTGTTTGAATCACCACTGAACTCAAACAAATACAGAAAACATCAAAACCTAAATGTTAAATGCAGTCACACGAAAAATCTAAAAAATGCATGAGTGCGAGCAGTACAACTGCCTTCTATGTTTGTTACTCGTTCTACGTTAAGCCTTAAGCCCAAGTGAGTGTAACTCACAGATGTAGAATATATATATGTACTAATTGTCGAACTTCGTGTATATGGTGAATAAAAAAGTGAAGCAAAAAAAAATAATGACAGAATAATCTAATAGTACTATCACACTGAACCTGGTAAATATTTACCCAGAATTTTTTTCCTGGTAAAATGTATTTCTCCACACTTTCTCCATAGTTTTAAATGAAAGGTACTGAGAAAAAAGTGCGAGCGCACTATAAAATTTTACCAGGTAAATATTTACCAGGT
>JAABKK020036926.1:0-14050 GCA_011634745.2 Catotricha subobsoleta
TTAAAATGAAGTTGTCGCATGTGACGTCACTAAAAAGAGTAAGACAAGATCAGAAATATTTGACAGAAAGAGCAACACAAATGAGAGGGTGCGCAATATCATATCTTGTGTTCATTGTATCATGATATACATATATACTCTCTAAAAAATAAATTTACTTTTATAAAGTAAAAAAGGCTTTACTTTGTAAAAGTAAATTATTTACTTTCAATAAAGTAAATTCATATTTACTTTATCAGAATGTAAAATATATTACTTTTGAAGAAAGTAAATATTACTTTATTGAGCGGTGATTTTTTACTTTGGACAAAGTACAAAACACTTTTGAAAGAGTATTTGTTACTTCATATTTTTACTTTAATCAAAGCAATAATTACTTTGAAACGAAGTAAATATCAATGTACAAAAGTAAAATAAAATTAAAATACTTTATGAAAAAGTATAATAGAATAAAATACTTTTATAAATGTAATGAAATAGAAACATGAACATATTTATTAATAATGTATTATATTAATATGGTATTTGGAAAATCAGTTTTCCGGTCCACATTTTGCGTGAAAATTAAAACGAAGTACATATTTTCATCGCTAAAATTAAATTCTGGCAAATATATTAACGCCCTTTCCAAATAATGCATTTTTTAAGAATTTTGTATAAAATTTAATTATTTTCATTCGGTATTTTCTCAGGCATCCTTTTACAATTTTCATTTTGCTAACAGTTTTTCGGTATTAAATATCTGTCTGAACATTTTTCTAACTTTATTTCTTGAGAAATGTATTAAAATATATTAAATATGCTTTTAAGTTTAATTTTTCAAAATGGGCTTCTTTTTTATTTTTGCTCTACTTTTAAAAAAGTTTGATTTATTTATAAGAAAATAAAATTTACTTCGAAGGACATATATATTATTACTCTGAAAAAAGTATTTATGTACTTTAAAAAAAGTAATATTAACTTTTAACCAAGTGAATTTATTGGTAATTACTTTGTACGAAGTAAATATTTGCTTTAAAGTAAATTAAACTTCCAAAAAAATAATTTTTAATTTTAGTAAAGTAATTTTCGATTAATTTTACAGAAAGTAAAGTTACTTACTTTGTAAAAAGTAAAAACAACTTTATTCGAAGTATAAATTACTTTAATCAAAGCAAATGTTACTTTAAAGGCGATATTACTTTGAATAAAGTAAAATAAAAGGGGTATTCATGAAACGTGTTATTTCGTGTTAAATGTTGTTATTTGTTATATTCCTGTCAAACTCCATGTGAAAAAAACAATATATAACAAATAACACGATTTAACACGAAATAACACGTTTCATGAATACCCCTAAAGTAAAAAAAAAACTTTGTTTTTACGTTTTTACGTCCATATTTTTTAGAGACTATTCAGAGAGATTGAAAGCGGCAGAAAGGCAAATGTTGCTAGAAAATTGTTTATATATTTCATATCAAATATTTATCTTATATTATAACATATTATATATATTTGCATGTTATGACATTGCTTAAGACAGGTGAGTGTGAGCTATCCCAAGGAACACAAAATGACGAAAGGTCACGATGACGTCACTTGGCCACGATATAGTCACTCTGTCGTCATTGTGGCGCCACATATGACCATTTGGTCATGAATTAGTCACGAATTGGTCATATGTGGCGCCACTGTGCTCCTTGGCATGTTATTTTGTTTTGTTTTGCTTTTTTTTTGTTTTAAGGAAAATTGGAATAATGAAAAAACAATGCCACATTTATGTAAAAAGCTTACATATTACTAATAATGTACGCTTTTTTGATTTACTAAATGTTTTATGTGCGGTTATTTTAAATACAATCATGATATGCCATTATGTTTTTATTAAATGTATTATTTCAATGGTAATTAAGAAATTTTCATCATATTAATGAAATAATAAATATGTATTTAACTTATACAATATAAAACATGTAAATATACCTTGTCGTTTTAATAAAGTTATAATATTCAAATTTCATCTAAGTAAACCAAATCGAGTACTTATAATTTTAAATTTTTATTTTAATTTTAATATCTTTCCAAAATATACAAATATATTCTTATTGGTTTCACGATGGATACGAAGTCATTCTAAAATTTATTGATTTTTTATTTCAGTAATATTGACAGAAAATGTATTGGTCCATAAAATTCATAGAGCGTAGCCCATCTTTTCTGCTGGCTATTTGAATTAACTTCAAATTGAATTCTAACAATGTTTGCATAAAGAAAATCATTGTTTCATTACATTGCATTACTGTTTTGAAGTATATAATAATATTTATATATCAGTTCTAAAATGTAATCTAAACGAAAATTCTACTTACTACAAAACAAGCTAGTTGTAATAATACAATAAAATGCGTTAATTGCTATATTTTTTGAAATTGTAATTTTTTCTTAATTTTCAAAAAAATTATTTTCATTTGTTTCCATCCATTTATATGTTCTTAATCTGAAGTGCTGAAAAAGCATAAACGCCCTTAATAATGATACATATCGATATCAAATATCCATTAAATTATCTAAAAATAGCTGCAAACTTTTGCTCAATAACTTTTATACTCAATACCAACAAAGTACAATTTATAACCTTTAAAAATTAACTTAATCTAAATACATTTAATTTTCTCTATTTCAAATAAAAAAAAAATTTAAAAATAAGTTCAATATTGTCTCTATTACTGCTCTACTTGCTGTCAAAATATAAGATTCAAAAGGTAACTGAATGATACGTTTGTTATATTATTAGCAGCATGCTTGGGGATGACGGTTACAGTTGTAAATTGTAACCAACCACGAAGTGTATACTTTATTTACATTTAAAACAAATTACATATTATGGAATGAGGACTTTTGTTTCTTTTGATAAAATTTTGATTTATTATTTTCTGCCTTAAGGGCTATTTGCAATGACTTGAAAACTGTATATAAAGAGCAAATTTAGAGAAATTCATGGTAAATTTTAAATTCTATTAAATGAAAATAATGTTTCGGTACATGAATTAGTAATTAAAATAAATTGCGAGACAGCTGCTTATTATCAATATATTGTTTCTGGAAAAGTTTTAAAGAAAAGTTCAGGTAAAATACACAATAGAAAATTTTGTATACGGTAGAGTTCATATACTGAAATGGTTCAATAATATATTATGAAGAGGGGAAATGCGGATATTCCGGTTTAAATTATTTACTTAAATAGCATTGATAGACAATATATACTTAAAAACTAATTGATATTGACATTATTATATTTAAGATGCTGTCGCAAAAAAATAAAAGAAAAAAAATATGTATTAAATCATATTCTGGAAGATAGAAATCCAGGACGAGCATGATAGTTTTGTGAATGGTAACAGCAATCCCAGAAAACATTTTCAGTCATTGAAATAGTTGTGCAATAGCTCTTGCAAATTTTGTACGTGTCAAGTGTGCTGCAAGTGTGTCCAACTCTTGTCTCAGAGACTCTAGGATATCACTGGAATTCAATTGTCTGAAAACAGTTTGAGCAACTATCACAATGCAATAGTTGAGGAAATTTTATTTTGCATCAGTTACAAAATAGTTAATAATTCATTTGAAATAGTTGTCCAACATTTATTCAAATCTAATTTTACAAGAGCAATTGCAAAGCAATAGCTGAGACTAGTAATACATATATAAAATATGTCAATACTCATGTAATTGAAAAAAAAAACTATTTTTGTTTTGATAAAAAAATAAATACGAAAATACTAATACATATTGGAAGATGTTATATGTTAATTTTTTTCTAATAATATATAACACGTAGGTATTACATTATAAGTTGCCTAAGTGCACCACTAGCAAATGATGGACCGGTCCACTTAGAGATACTTTTATCAAAGGACCGTTGTGTAAAAATCGTAAAAAAAAATATAAAATACAATCGCAAAATCATCGCTTTTTATTCATGCCACTATTTTATCTCTTCTCCAGTTGCAAAAGCAAAATGCATTTAATGTCAATACAATTGCACAACATTCAAAATTTAAAATATAAACTTAAAAAAAAATAGCTGGTCCACTTAGAGGAAAAATATGTACTAATTGCAATGTTGGCATAGATCGTCAATAAAACGATCTAGATCAATTCTTAGATCGCGTCTTTAAAAAAATCTAGATCCCGGATTTCAGATCATCATTTTTTTTTTTAAAAAAAAATATTTTTAGATTATTCTAGATCTTTTTTTAAATCTATTTTTAAAGTAAAAATGGTGACTTTATTTTGAAAATATTTGAAGTAAGTAAGTACCTGTACAATACATGCGCGCTCCATATAGTATAATTTTTTTGAGGGTACATGTAAGAACGTCCGAACGTAAAAACGAAATAACGCCTGAAATTCATTAGAAATTATGGAATTTATGAAAGATTTAAAAGTGATTCTTCATACCAATGCTTAAATTATAATTATGGCTACAAAATATTTATAGTATTATTATATTTAATGCCTGTGAGTTTTTAAAAAGTTCTAGTATAAGAACTATTCATATTCAATACTATTAAGAAAATAATGTTTATACTTTGAATTTGAAATACATTCCTATTTTGAATAAATATAAATATTACGTTACGTAATAATTCTAAATTGCCAGAGTAAAAGATTTTTTTTTTAAACAAATCCATCAATTTATTATTACGGATTTGCATAAGTTTTTACGAACAATATATAATAACTCTGACTCTCCGGAGATGCTTAAGAATATCATATTTTATATTGAAAACAACTTTTTCCATTTCGAAAAATACAGATAGACGACAGATATCAATACGGTGTTACATTTATATTCTCGTATTCAAATATAAGTATGAAACTGTATGAAATATTATGGTGATTGCATATAAAATATGATTGATGTTGGCATAACTTAATTTATTGTTTTTAAAAAAAAAAAATGTATATATACTACATTGGTACATACATATGCGTATATATACGCAAATTTACTTTAACTCACATACTATATCCGACGCATTTGAATATTTTAAAATTTTAGCTTATATTTTACAAATGCATTTTCATGTAAGTACTTTGTTGAATATATAAATCATAAGACTGAATATATACAGAATTACACAATATAATGCTATTATCACGGAAAATGCTACTTTGTGCTTATCACGCGTTAGCAGAATACGGTACGTGCATTAAAATAGCATATAAATTTTAAACTGTATTATTATTTCGGTTAACAAAAACTACTTGATTTTTAAATCCTATGGATTTTTCTTGGATAATTTTTGGTATTGTAAATTGAAGAAAAATTAAATTTTTATTTTAATCAAGATCGTCGTATATATTTTTATTTTCGTTTCGAAAATAAGGAGAACAATTAAGATGGTATTTAATTCAAAAGAATTCATGTCGATTTTACATATTTTTCTATCGTACCGTTCAAAAAATTAAATGAGCTAAAAACTCATCAATCAATAATAAACCAACAACAACGGTATTTAGTAATATAAACGTAGTGTGGTCATGGTTTACCAGAAAAATGTTAAAAAGAAGCAAAAGAGAGTAAAGAAAGAAGTTTGATAAATAAAAAAATATTTTTGATATGGGTTCAATATATATTTCTCTTCATTTTTATTAAAAAAAAAAAAAAAAATATTTAAGAATTTAATATTTCTTTTACGAAATAGCAAATAACTACCTATAATAAAATTTATCGAGAAAAAAAAAATGCTAAATTCTTTTCATAAAAATAAAAAAACATCCGAAAATACCTTGAAATGTTTTTTTGAAATAAAAACTCGCATTATATTCAGCAGTCGTTCCAGTTTTTATAAAACACATAAATGAAATACGAAATAGGTATGGTATATACTAATTCACTCATACAGACAGCAAATTCACTCCTACCTATATTTAGTACGTTCTTCAGGTAGATATCGCAATCCGAAACATTCAAATCAATTTAATATAGAACAAATATTGATTGTGTATTCAAAACGCTCTTCGAATTAATTTGTGTGATTTGAATATATAACTTGGTAGTTGGTGGTGGTGAAGAGTAGCAGTATTTAGTGTATATGACAGGGCTGGCAAAACATAGACTTATTCATAAAAAAAAATAATAATAATTCTGCTAATTTAATTAGACCAAAATAATTTAATGTAAAACTTGAACTATTGTGAACCACGAAGAACTTGGAATTTTCTTTTTAATTTCCCCTAACTCAAGTTATCTCTGATTTTCAATACATTAGTAATTTTCTTCTAAGGATTATATCTACAGTTCTTTCAAATATTACTGGGATAAACGTCAATTGCTCAGAATCAAAAACCATATTTAATAGATCTCGTAATCATCATGCTGTATACACTATACATATAATCATATATGTGTGTAAAAGAAACAGACGATGCGCGAGTTGTCTCAGCATAATTTGCAAGAACTAAACTAGCACTTTTGAGTTTTGATAGAAGAAATGCTTCATAATTTCGTGATACGAAATTAATCTTGGCAAGTATAATAATAATCAAATTAATACAAACATAAATTTTGATAGTAACTCATTTATTATTTAATTCTTTTGTTTTTATAACTATAACTTTATATTTTATGCATAGTACTTATATGATAAGTAATAACTATTTCAAAAAACAATTATCGAGCAATAAAAATTCTTAAGAGGATTTTTTTTATTAAAACATAAATACATAATACTTTAATATATTTTAGCAATACATAATTTTTAGAAGGAGTATTAAGAGAAGCTACACTAAAATAGTCATGTTATCACTTCAACAATAATTTGCTATACACCCCTTGTGTTTTCAATTTCAATAAAATTTTGAATTGAAAATATCATTTCAATTCTTCTCAGACACGACACGACCTATGATCTATATGGTCATTTTATAATATTGTATATTCATATACAGTAAAACCTCTCTGAGTGGTTCACCATTTGTATCTGAACAGAATTTAATAAGCTATTACATATAATGGAATTTATTGTGCCCTTTAGCAATTCAAAAATAAATTATACATCCCACATAGTATTGCCAAAATAGTTTCGTCGGTTTATTTCTTCAATATCTTTAGAATAATTATAATAATAAGTGCCTTGTATAAATGAACACGCATACATATATTATGCAAATAAAATTATGTACTAAACTGAGCGCTTTCGTTTTTGTTAATCGTTGTGAGAATAGTGAACAACTTTTTGAACGTATTTGCAGATTATGTGAAAATATGTTTATAGTCAAAGACTTAAGACTAAAATATATATACTTACGCGAATTTCTAAAACGGTGCGGATTCTCCATACAAAATAATTCGCGTGAGTAAAATTTTGTATGAAGTTATGTCAAATATTCTCGCCGCTTGACAAAATTTGCGTAGGTATGTTTTAGCCTTTACGATATGAACAATAAAATAATTGAGATGAAATGAATCATATTAACAACTTTTGATTAAAGCAATTCGCTTCGATTTTCTTTTTATTTTTTATTTTGAAATGGTCAGTATTTTTTAAAACCTATTATAACTGTCATATATATAAAATCAAGTTTTGGAGACATATTCAAGAATTATGAACGAATTAAAATATCGACAATAAGTAAAATACATATATAACATAAGCTAAGCATAAAGTTAAACTGGTGCTTTTTAATTTTGATTTTTCATATTTACTGTATCATATAATATGATGACTTTTGTAAAATGTTCATAGTACCATCACTAGCTTCGCTGGAAAATGAAATCTTGTTAAAATGTCAACCAAATATAAAATAAAATTTGAGTGCAGTGCACATATGGGACCAAAAAAAAATTGATGCGATCTTGCAATTTGGCGCTCTAGACTGATCGGTTTTTATATTTCACTGGAATTGATATTCATATTAGGTGATTGAAAGTTCTTCAAATATTTCTTATATGAATATTACATATATAAAGAGAACCAAGAAGCTTCAATAGAAGATATAGGACTAAAAAAGAAGGATTCTCTCGATAAAAAAAAAGAAAATGAACGCTTTAATTGACAAAAGAAACAATTTATGTTTCGCATTTTATCTGGTTTTTCTCACTGTTGATTTTTCAAATATTGCAGAAGAATATATCTGCTTGACGAGCTAATTTCCAAATTTCCAAGCATTACACAGTAATATATTTTTATTCATTGCTAAGCAACAACCTATACAAATAAGTGATATTTGTACGTTTAATTTTTCTCGATTTGAGTGAAGAGAGAGGGGCACCAAATACATAGAGGCAATAGCATTCTTTGTATGAATCCATATCATTATGATTCAATGCCTTCGGCTACCATCATTGATGAAACATTTTCCTTTTCTTTTTTGTATATAAAAATAAAATCCGATAAAAAAGAGGCACATAGAAACTACAGTCTATACGTACTGAACCGAACCCCACACAGAATAGCACAGAATCCATAAAGAATTTTCAATGAAAGAAATTTAAAGAAAAAAAAAACAAGAAAGGAAAAAACCCCAAACACTCTTTTAGTTGATTTGATTGATTTTATCATAATCGATTGGCACGTGCATTTGAATATTATACTTATGCTTTATAGTCAAAACAGACACACACTAGGAGAAAAAAAAACCATTCAATCGTAAAGATATCGAGAAATTATGGTTTCTTGGATTTTGTGGCGCGCATATTTATTTTATTTTTTCTTTATTTTTTTTGCAGAAAAAAAATGCTCTGATTCGCGATAACGTTTAGTAGAAAATAATGTTTTCGTGTTGATATTGTGTTATAGGCATCGTAGCCTGTATAAATATTGAATACGAATATATCAGATAAAATTTGGTAATACTCGGTGTTATCACGAATGTTGCACGTGTGCTGGATTTAGAGAAATTATTACATTGCTTCTTTCTTGCTTTATTTTTTTTTGTGGTCAATTTTTTTTGTTTATTAAATTTTCAGCCATAAAACGACTGAAGAACTTTCGCTGGAAATTAAATAAACAGAATAGAAAAAAAAATGAAATCAGATGATTTTAATATGACTTTAAATGTATATTATAGCATTGCTGGATGATTCAATAAATCATATTCTAAGTATATTTGTCAGTTTTTTATTAGCGTTATTAAATACCAAAGTTACTGTAATTGTCATTCTTGGAGAATTTTGTTGAAGTTTTCTTAATTTGTATTAAATGTACGAAAACGTACATAGAAGCAAATGTAAGTGGTATTAAAATATTAAGGCATTACTTCAAACTTGTAAATTTAAAAAAAAAAAAGACAATAACAAATATAAACGAAACATTAACCCAACAAGCAATTATAGTTTTCAATCCTTAAAAAGAATTTATAATTGATTTATGAATAATATCTTGCGCAATTTCCAAAAGTAATATTTTTAAATGGTTTAATTTAAATATTCTTGAGAATTTAAAATATAATTATTTATAATTAATCAAATCATTTCAAATCATTTTATTATACCAGACGTCGCATTCAATAATATAGGGCACGGCTCTTTTAAGAAAAGATGCCGTATAACACATTAACACACAATCAAAATGTATGAAAAATATGTGCATATGTAATTTTTTTTAAAAAGAGATGAATTTTCTCGCCGTGGCATGCAATATTTTGAAAGTATGAATGAAAGTATCAAAAGTATAAGACACAAATTGGAACTAACGCCGAACTTTAGCGATAGACCAAATATAAAACAAACCTTTCAAAAAAGGCATAAAATAATGTTAACACCCTTACATTTCGCAGCATTTGAACTGAGTGTAACTCATCGGGTAGCAAAACAACTGAGCTTTCTTTCACCTCTATTGACGCGGTTTAACGCCCATCGTCATATTTTAAGACAAAAAATATTAAGGGTATGACGAGTATGGTTTGTAGCGATGAGGGCGGTTTGCCCTGATAAATTATAAGAATTAAATATTGTTTATATATTTACATCAATTTTAATGTTTTTTGCTTTTTGAGATAAGAAAAAATGCAAAGAAATAATTCTAAGAATAAATCACTGATGAATTCACTGCCAGCCTTGGTTTATTTCTTTCTACTAAAGAAAATGATAGACGTATAGCTAGAGATTCCAATTATAGGCGCTGGAAAAATGTATTTATTCCGCCAAACATCGCGTCGTGTGCTTTGACTCTTTGAGTATAAAATAGCAATTATAAATTTAATTAATCGTAAAGTAAATATATAGTTATATGAAAATCAATTTTTTTGTTTTGAAATTTGATTTTATTTGGTCTGAAAATATTCTTAATAATTTTTAACATGTTTTTTTCCAAATGAATTTCAAATAATTTACTTTACGATTAATTAAAATTTCTTTAGCTATTATCGCTGTGTTAAAATGCTATATTATACTCGAAGCATAAGACGAGATGTGTGGCGGAATTCCAACGTCTATAGCGACTTTTGTATGAACATGAATAAAAACATTATGACTTGTTATTACTTAATACTTTTTATATATTTTCTTGATCATGATTATAAATGCTCTATGTATGTCGCGATTATTTGTAATTAATATTACTTTACTTTAAATTCATCAATAAAAAAAAATGATTGGTCATACAAAATTAACAAGATCTAGAACACTATATATGACACTAAATAAAAATAATAAAAATAAAAAACAAACACTTAATTTATATAATATATCCCTATGCTTAAAAGCATATCACTTAGATATGAAATTTAATACAATATTGTTTTTATCATTATTATTGGGGGAGGCACGAGGCTGGTGCTTTGCTTGCCTTGCCTTTCCGCCGGCCCTTGGTAGTTATTAAATAGTTTATAAAAGATTTATAAACAATTTATAAATTGGAAGCAGTTCTAAGAGATCAATTTAGAATCGATTTATAAATCATTTCGAAGTTGTATAATGTTTGATGGGTAAACATAAAAAAATAACTTTATATTCTAAAACCATATTAATTCAACACTAGTTGAAAATTATAGGAAAATTCAACAAAGACCAGCTGATTACTTTTCTCAAATGAGTACTAATTAAGCTCTTTTTTAAGCAAAATCCCATTACTTAAATTCTTGATATACATTTAAATATTCTGCATTGCTCTCGCGTTTCACTAGCAGCATAATTTCCTACTAATAGTACACGGTTCGGTTATTTAAGATTATAAACAATGCAAACTAAAGTGCAATGTATTAAGTATTTAACGTACCTAGGAATAACATCAAAAGTGAATTTTCAATTTTACTACTAACTTATATGTACTTACTTAGCAAACTTTTCGTTTTCGTTAATAATACATGTTATTAAGTGTGAATATAGTAGTTCTCACTAATAGAGTGTTACGCCTTATTAAATCTTATATATTATATGTACAAGCACATAAATTAATATTAGTGTTGTTCTATTTGGTTTTGGATATGAATTAAATATACATATGTGTATGTGTGTTCCAGATGCTATTATGTCGTTCTATTTGTAGCAAGGTAAATTAGTTAGAGCATCTGGCACACTAAGGAATAATTACATATATATACAATACAATAATGAAACGAACGCAAGTACGTTAGGTTAGTGTATGAGTATTTATTTATAAATGTCACACGATTTCACTAAAGCATAATATATTTATTTTATTATATCTGGAAGCAACACGATATTTTATTACATAACTAAAATTTTAAATATTAGCTCCTAAATATATGCAATTTTTTAAAGATAAGTTCAAAAGTATAAGAACAAGCTGCCAGTGGAGTGGTATGATTTTTTGAAACATACACAAAAAGTCAAATTTCCATATTTTTAAATCCGTCCTATAACCAAACGAACAACAATCAAATCTTTAAAATCGAAGAGGGTTGATGTGAATGGGTCGGTTTCGTCTGGAATAGTTCACTTTTATACCATCTTATCAGCCCTCTTACGCTTTAAATTTGTCTCATAAAAAAAAAACTTATCTTATATACCTATTACAAAAAAGTTAGAAGTTTTCGTCTTGCTTCCCTCACAAGAAAAAACATAATTTTTAAACAAGGTATTGATTTCACCATTTTATGTAGTTTTTGAAGTTTTGGAAAGGTATTGAAACGAGAAAAAAAATTTTTTTTAGAGCTACCTCAAAATTGAGCTCTTTGTACTCAATTTCATTAAATCATTATACCTTTGCAAAACATCACCAAACTTTAAAATCGATTGAGTCGTCGTTAAGATATGATTTTTTTTAAACAGATACACAAAATCAAATTTCCATATTTTGAAGTCGGTGCTACAGATAAACAAACAACAATAAAATCAATTAAAAACAAAATACGGGTCATTTTATTTTTAACAAAGTTTTCCAAAAAGTATAAAATCTTTAAATTGATGAAGGTCGATGTGAATAGTTGTATTTTTTTTGGTCGTTTTTATATGGAAAAGCTACATAAGCATTTTGTTCTCCCCTGAATCTAAAAAAAAAAAACCTTTTTTAAGCTTTTGATCAGGAAATAATAATTTAAGATTAAAAAAAAACCCCACTTCTGATTTCAAAAATTCCCTCGGTTCATTTCTTAAATACCAAGGCAATCATTATTATATTCAGTAGGTGGGGAAGAATTGCGCTGAATACATTAATAAAGATGAAAAATAAATAAATAAATACATTTTTTCACGGTTTTAAAAAACAATATATTTTTTTACTTTTTAAATGTTTATTTACATTTTCAAATTAACTCCCTTCAGAAAAACCAAATTGTGCTTACCTATATAATCTAGACGCTTATAATTGGGTATGGAATTTTCCTTAAGTACTTTTTTTTATGTTTTTAATATATTCTAAATGAAATTCTAAAAATATGTTTCCACTAGAGCACCTCTCTAAATTGCCCTAAATATTTTTAAAACAACACTAACCATTATCATAATATACCTTAGGGTGGATCGATTTTCCTTTTCATATCTTCTACCATTGTTTTCTGAGTTACATTTTGAAAAAAATGCGATCTTCGATTAGCTGTAGCGACCCACAAGGTAGAACCTTGTGGTTTTTTTTAACCATGAGGTTTAAAAAAAACCTCGATGTCAAAAAAAAACCACAAAGTTTTTTTTACATGCAGAAAAAACACATGGTAATAAAACCTTGAGGTTGAAAAAGCCCCGAGGCCACCACCTTGTGGGTCGCTACAGCACATCGAAGATCGCATTTATTATCAAAATCTTTTTAGCACGTTAATCAGAAGACAAAATGCAACTCAGAAAACAGTCGTACTCGTAGAAGGTATGAAAAAAATTCGATCCACCCTTTTACTTATTTTATTTTTGATCCATAGCAAAAATCCCTTTTATCCCGTAACAAAGCTGCACTTTTTATGATTTTTTTCGTTGATTACTTGTAAGCGAGACGTATTTTTTAAAATTGTTTAATATTTGTGTCAAAAACGTATTTAAGTATCTCTTTATTAAAAAAAAAAAATTATTATTATCACTAACAACACTGACTACTTAAAGTAGATACTAAATAGTATATGTGTGTGTCTGTATTAACTTTCTTGTATATTTAAAAATAAAATGATTGTACTTCGATCAGTCAATTGAACGAATGTTTTTTTTATTATATCCATACATTTCCACGATCAAATGAAAAAGCCACATAATAAAAAAATATTTCATGTCTTTACAATGGCAGTAACTATACATTTTTATAATTATACAAGACCGATTTTATTTAAGTTGTAATTTTTTCAATGCTCAGTAAGTACATAAGTACTATTACTTAATACCATATACTTTTTTTTAAATTGTGGAGAAATTCTGCGAATTTTGAAAAAAATCAAGTATTGGTTTGATAATTTTTTTTTGTGCACTTTTTTTTCTGATGCATGTGGACGGATTTTTTTGGTGAAGATACCAAAAGACGCAGAATTTTTTTTTCTTCAAAAAAATATTTTTTTTTTTTGAACTATTTCGTTTTTGGGTCGTGGCACCCAATTTTCTGTTTTTTTTTTTACACTTTTTTTACATATTGAGTTGGAACTCGGGTGCGGCCAGACGGATTTTAATGGTCAATATACCAAAAGACGCAGA